>CM073775.1:92886289-93147032 GCA_037158775.1 Hetaerina titia | reverse complement strand
TACGCAATCTTATCGATGTCATTTACGCACGGGGAACAGTCATCCAACCAAAAGTTTGCTTAACAATTGATAGCAGAACGGGACGGAGTTGAAATCACAGATTTGGTTCGCAGAGGCCCTTCCCAAACAAGTGGAGCATCCCTGAATCCTATATCCCTTATCCGTATACCTTCCCGCGCTCACGAAGGAGTCGGAAATTCAGAAAAAAAAGGAGACAGCGAGAGAGGGGAGTTGGAAGTTCTGCAATTTACGCTCTCGCGAGTCTGAGTGCCCTGTCTCATCCAGTTATAACTCAAGGTGATGGAAGTCTACAAGAAAACCGTGGCCTCCTCCCGCATTTACCCATCCATCCATCCATCATGCGGCGTAAATCATTCCCTCGCACTTAACGGCGAAATGCGCATCTAGTAACGAAACGTCTCTTTTCTCCTTCCTTCCTTCGCTTCTCTCTCTCTCACTCCTATCAATCCCACACTCATTCTTTCTTTCCGTCGACCCTCGAGGCTGTTCAGCCATCCGGGCATTTCCTTCTTGGAGTTGCGAATGGTAATCAGTCGCAACGGAGCGGTTGTTGCTCTTAGCGCTAGAATCTCCCTCACCTGTCCATTCCGAGTTCATTTTGAGACCCTTCGAGGGAAATAGGCGAGGGAACTCATGATTAAATTTAATTTCATGAGGGATTTACATATGAAATTCTACAGACCAACGAACGGCGGGCCGTATTAATCTTTGAGACAAGCAAAGCAGCTCAGTTTCCTTATTACAGTAGTAAAAACCAGTTGTGTAAATAACTTTGAAAATGGCGTCAAATATTGCTACTATTACTATCATTACACTTCACATAACTACTTAGTTGAAAGTCTCAAGGATGTGGATAATAATGTATATCCAGTTAGCACTAGCGAACATAAACAGAAACACAGAAACGAACAAAAAATAAAAGAAATTCGAAAAAGTTTTCGAACTATCGGTGGTCAAGCCACCTTTCTCAAGAGAAAGAAGGATGGACCAGTGTCCCGGCCTTCTCTCCCTAATTGAAGCACTAAATAAAAACGCTGAAGGGCTTTACGAATGATTGCACTCACTATCACGCCAGGTATATTACAAGATTACCGACTTCGCAATCAAGGAAGTCATATCCAAGTATGAGCATAAAGGGATGTTGTCTTTTGCGAATTTTAAAATAAATGGTTTAAGTAATCATGGAATAATTATATTTGAGTATATTATTTTATTTTCCTGCTTAATTGCATAGGTGCACCATAAATCCGACGATATGGGTTTTGGTGTTCTTATCAAAATTATTGATATATTTTATTGTGTGATTATCAATCTCGTGTGTTTCTGTAAGAATTTTTGAATCATTATTTTAGCAAAATTAATGTCAATTGGTATTTAAGCCCTGTTCACATTTCTAGCACAATGAATTCTATGTTCATGGATGTAAATCCTTGGTTCTGAATGACAGACGGCCACAGAGTGGATTTTCCCCTCGATTGTTTTCTTCGATATAATGCTGACATTCATTGTTTTCATTGGGTACAGCGAGAGCTTTCATGTCACGATTGATTTGAAATTCTTTTTGCAAATGTAGTAATTTGAGGCGTCTTGCTGCGAAACCATTCCTTTCTACCCTAGGCGATTGATTCATGTTTTCGTAAGAGACATGAAACCGTGCGCTTATTCCGCTCCCCTTAATAATTTACGAGGCTTGGGGATTACTTAATTCTATTTCTTCTGCCTAATCATATCTATTCTCAAACATCAACACTTCTGGTAATAATAACACAAGAATTAATTTCAGCTTTGATTTTGATGATTTAAAGGAAAGAAGTTTTAAAAGAGTCCAACAAAATTAAATGTCACATGTTCTTATTATTTTCAATGATTTCGATGCATAATTTAAGTATCGTATTTTACAAAATTGTATCGATCAGTGGAAATTTAAAATTGCCTCTGATGAGGAATAGTCAACATATTAATATATTTCTGTATTGCCCAAAGAAAGATTATTATTAGGTAATCTACCGGTTAAGGAAGGTTTTTGGATGGACACAACTATCAAATAAATATTTTTTAACTCTAAACAACACCCAATCCAGCAACCTAATCTACATCAGGTCCCTCTTCATCTCTGTGTACTTCCTCCCTCCCTACATTCCGTCCAACATTCCTATCCTGTACCTGCCCTTTCCTCGTAAACCCAACATTCTCCCCTCTATTACTTTCTTCAAAATCACACTACCGTTCAATACCCCTTTCATCCATTTTTCCTGCCTCCATAGGATTTCTCTCAACAAACCCCTCTCCTCACCCACCATCTCCAGTACTTCCTCATTTGTTTTCCTTTCGGTCCATTTCACCTTCTCCATTCTTCTCCACACCCACATTTCAAAAGCCTCCAATCTACGTCTATCCTCCTGCTTCAATGACCACGTTTCCGCGCCGTACAAAGTTACGCACCATATCAGAGTTTTTACGAGTCTTTTCTTAACCTCCTTACTAGAAGTCCTTGTATCAACTCCCTCATTCTTGAGAAAGCCTCCTTGCCTAGCGCAATTCTTCTCCTTACGTCCCTACTGCTTTGACCGTGTTGGTCCAAAACACTTCCGATATACGTAAACTGTTTTACCTGCTCTACTTTTTCCCCACCTATTTTAATATTTAGCTTAGCCTTTTTCATTCTGGAAAATCGCATAACCTTTGTTTTATTAATATTGATTCTCATCCCATATTTATCGCACTGAACCTCCAATTCACTCAGCAATGCTTGCAACCCCTTGGCTGACTGAGCAACTAATGCTTGGTCATCAGCAAACCTAACCGATTTTACGAATTCCCCTCCGACTTTCATATCTATTTTCAGTTCTTCCCATGTGTCTTTAATTATTTCCTCCACATATACGTTGAACACCACCGGTGATAATGGGCAACCGTACCTGAAAACTTAATTAAGATTTTGAAGGTGAATACTAATATTTAAGATACGAATGTTGAGCGTGACAGCTGGTTGGCTTACGTTTCAACACAAAATTAAAATGGATTACTTACACAAGATATGCATAAAAATTATCTGGAAACCTTTCGGGAAAATAGATTTATTTTACATATTGCCTCAAAATTCTTCACATTCCGTGAGAATTGACAAACTTTTAGCAGCGGATTTTCCACGACTCAGAGATTCCCTGGTGGGCGTATTGTGGAAGGTACTTAAGAGTAGGCGTGTAAGCTTCGACAGCACTTAGGGTCCCATATTGGTGTCCTTGAAGGTATAATTTCACCTTTTGGAATTGGAAATATTCAGCGGGTGCCAATTCGGGACTGTAAGGATGTTGGGGAATCGTCGCGATGACATTGCCCAAGGTCTTTGCAAGCAGACACTCGAATCTGCTTTTGGTCGTCCTTGGCCAAGACCTTCGGGGTGAGTTTAGCGTAGATCTTTTGCATCGCCAAATTTTCAGTGATAATGGTGTGTATTTCTCAAATTATCTTACCTTTTTATTTCTTTTTTATTTCCTCTTTTTGTTTCTTTTAACCTGACTGCCTGATGCTTTCCTTCTTCTAACTCATTGAGCTAACACTTATTATTTCCATACATATTAAAAAATATTGATTAAATATTTTGATTCATTACACACTTGATATCTGTCGTAACGGATGCTTAGGGGTACGAGTAAAGATGAAATGCAACACCAATCTAATAAAAGTAACGCATATAGTTTTTCGAAAGAATGTAAAAAAGCATCAATGCGGCTTATCATTTTAGGAAGCACACGTTACCAATCGAGTTTTTTTTAAGTACAATTAAGCCTATTTTGCTTCATCTTAATTATAGTTATGATTAAAGGAGGCACTTTATACTTAATTGCCGTTAGTGCTTGGAAAGTATATTAATAAAAATTACGACAATCAATGGAGTGAACCATCCCATTAAGTTGATTGGGGAAGATCGTGAAAGAATCGAAATTTTTGTTATATTTTCTCCTTTTCAATTTGAAAATAGAGCTAAAGACTTTCTAGTCCTTTCGTTTAGGACATATTCTCGCCATCTGGTCTGAAAGAAATGAAAATGGCATCTGGTTTCTTTTCAAGATTTTATCCCGGACCGTAAGCGCTTTATTGGCACTGCAATGGACGGTATACTACCGGAGGAAAGATCAAAATCACTTGATAACGGACAGAAAAGGCACTGCATGACCATTAAGGCAGAAGTGAAAGAAATAACTTTTTATAACCTTTCCTTCAAGGCCGCTTGTACTTACTCGAATGCTTTTTATTGTTGCGGGTAGGGGAGGAAATTCCGATTTACCTGTTATGCCTCAGTTTCAAATCACTTAAGTGAGCTTAAGGAAGTGCAACATCTACAACTACCCTCAGAGAAAATAAGATGGTGTCAGATTCTTTCTTACTTATTCCATTTGTGAGTTTCATCAGTGCTAGTTCTCCCGTGAAACGTTACTCCTCTCTTTATTAGATAGACTATTTGCTGAAACATTTTTCGTCAAAATAGCTGAATATTTGAAATGAAAAATTCAGTACAAGTCTTTCTAGAAAGAGTTTTACAATATTTTATTTGAGCTTTTTTCTCCAGGTTCACAATAGGATGTTCATGTTTGATTAAAAAGAATTATAAATGAGGAGAGTGGAAGTACTTTCGAAAATAATTTACCGAACAATATATATAAAGAAAAGGGAAGTAATATTGTATATCAGGTTAAAATAATATCATTTTGATTATTTAATTTTCAAAAAGTTTCCTCAGTAATTTCTAGTATGGTTTCTCTCATATAATTAGCTAACAGAATATTATAAATGTCCTCAATGAATTTAATTGTAAGTATATTTGTCATATTTATACAGATGGGAAGGGTTTTTGAGATGATAGATCAATTTCAACGAAACCATAGGCAATGACTTTGCGAATTTATTACAATCGCCTAAAGCTAGTTATCTGCAATTAGAGTTTTATTGTTTGTGTCTTTTGGTAGTTAATTTTAAAAATAGTCTTTTAAAAATAGATCTAAGAGAAGGCTGAAAGCTTAAATTTTCTGAAATGCGTTCTCCTATGTGTTCTCTGGATATTTTTTATGTTTTATTGAGCCATCCAAATGTTATGTTTCTCTCATAAGTGCTTCTATTTCATATTGTATTTATTATTAATGGGTAGTCTACCGGCTAATGTAGGTTTTGCATGGGCACAATGTCCAAATAAATATTTTGTTTCTCCTAACAAAATACAACCCAACATCCTACTCTATAACAATTCCCTCTATATCTCCGCGTATTTCCTTACTTCATCCTGTCCAACATCCCTATCCTATTTCCGCCCCTTCCTCGTTTGCTTGACATGCTCTCCTTTATTACAGTTTTCAACATCCTGGTCCCAACGCTGTCGATCATTATGCTTTTCATCCATTTTTTCTGCCTGGTCATGATTCCTCCCAACGATCCCCTTTCCTCCCCTAGCTAGCTGTACCTAGCACTTTCTTATTTGTTTTTTTCCTTTTCGTCATTTTACCTTCTCCATCTTTCTCCACAACCACAGTTCAAAAGTCTCCAGTCTTCGTTTATCATCGTGCTTCAGTGACCATGTATTCCCGCCGTACATGACTATGCTTTGGCCTTACCTATCCCGGAAAATCTTTGAGTTGTGACTTTCCTTAGCTAATGAAAATAAGAATGAGTTTCAAAATTTGAATACCAAACCCTCTTTTGCATTTCTCTTCTCATTTTCATTAAGAAAGTTTTGACGGAGGTACAGGATACCAGTTCCAAAGTTTTCTAAAATTATAATTTCTCTTACGGGTTGGCTGTGCGGTCACTCATGCCTCCTTCAGCGGCCATACACATCTTGAAACTGGATGCACAGGTTGGAAGCAAGAGTTGTGGAAAACCTTGGTATTGTGGTTAACCTGAAAACATCGTTGAAATTTACGTTTTGATTTCAGATCTGGGTATTTTGGGAAACTTATGATTTTCCCAGAAGTTATGTTTCATGCCAATTTTCCGAACGTGCTTCATTAAATGTGTAACAGCATGACGCCCATTTTATGGTTTTGCATGATGATATCTTTCGTACTCTATTCAAATGCATTTGGAAAAAGTGTCGGAATACTATGAAAGCGGGTAAGAGAACGGATGAGAAAGTTGATATTTGGCCGTATGTATATAGTAATACTGAGAATGAGGCACGAAAGTGCTTCTTTTGTGAACGAGCTTCAGAACCATTAAGAAAGAGAAGTGTTTCGGGATGTTTCACAGCCTGCGTCTCACAAATTTGATTTTTACAATGAAATTTCTCTTACTTAAAACGATACTTACAATAATTAAATACTTAAATCTCTAAAGTACGAGGGACGTTCAATAAATAGCGTTCATAACTTTTCTTTCGCAAAACGTATAATGCATAATGCAAATTTAATGTCATATCATTGGAATATGCTGTTGTTTATATACGGGAGAGGCTTTACTGATTTTACTCCAGAACTGCGTCATTGGCAGGAGTTACAAGTTGAAACATATTTGCTAATGCCTTCTACTAAGAAAGACAAAAGCTTGTTACGTATTTTCCCGGATCAGTACAGGTTAGGGCTATCAGAAAAATGGTAAACATATTTCAAATTGGTTTTCTAGTGGTAATTTCGATTTCCCGATGTGTTTTGCGAAACCTACGACGCCCAAACATGTGAGTTAGCAAGCTGGTGTGAGACGTAGAAAGAGAATATGACTTAGATGAGCTTAGTTCTAAGGTTACTTGATGGAAAGATATTAACGGAATTTAAAATAAATAAGCCCGTTGGTCAAATTTCAAGAAACTAAATAAATTCTTTTAGAATACTGTGTATTATTATATCCGAGATTACTTCAAGGGTAACTATTTTTTTGACTCGAAAAAATTAATGCTGTATATTTTTTAAATGGTACCCACTATCCTTGGGTCCCCTCTCGTATTTACCAATCAGATAATTTTTAACGGATAGGGCATGGTCTCTCGTTTTACCAAAATGGATAAGTTAATGATAGATATGGCATTTTACTACTATTACTATTGGTAATAGAGTAGATTTTGGCTGAACACCGTCATCATCGCTAACTATCTTAGTTTCGTCAAACAAGGCACAAGCTGACGCCTCACTCTACAATAAATGGTTTTTCAATCCCGGAAACTTTCTTCCATTCAACCCTTCCTTCCATCAAGCATGCCTTTCTAACACAATCTTCAATATTTCATCGCAATTCAAAATCCTCCGCATTCAATTTTTCCACCTCCTTTGGATTTCTACCAACAATCTTTTCTTCCCCTACCTCGCCTGGTATTTCTTCGTTTTTTTCTGGGCTGTTATTAATATACATATTTTGATTCAATGAAATGATACAGAATTGATGGTTATCAACACCCCGTGAGCTGGTGGAACTGAGACGAAGAAGAATGGGTTGGCACATGCAGCGTATAACTAGCTGATTCATATCACAGACCTCCCAGTAGTTGTGTTAATGCTGAAGAAAAATAAAAAATTGTAAGCTGTAGTGCACATATTTTTCACTCTAATATTCTCATTGACTAAGAATGTCACCGCGATAGATATTTCTGTCCTGTAAAAATCAAGCAATAATCATGCATCATTACTGTAAAAGAACTTGGTGGAAGGTGGTGGCGGTAAAAATGGCTTTTTCTTTCAATAGGGAAAAATGAAGTAATTACGAAATTTCTAAAATAAAATTTGACTTCAGGATAAATTAATTAAATATGCGCTCAGGAGCAGTACTTTGAATTTAATATAACGTTCCGAGACAATTTTAATTTTACCAGGGAGACTTAGAATCGTTAATTTTTAACTACGGAAACAAGGCATCTGACTGACTTTGTGCTGGGGACTGCTAATATACGAATTACCTGAACCTAGTTGCTAAATGTTGCCTAATACACTGAGGGGTTCCTACGAATGAATTCCTTACGCTATTTATTTTTTGAATTTGTTACATAGTTCTGGAAAAATGGTTTGCTATACATTTACAGAAATAATTAGAATATAAATATTCGGCATTAAAACAACAAATTAGGAAACTTTTTTGAGAAATGAAAATAATGACCCTTTTAATATTTCCAGTGTCTCAATTTTGATTTCATATTATATTATTTTTTATTTATTTTTTTCGATTTTATCAAAATATTCTTTGTAAGATAACTTTTAGGATATATTAATTAAGGATTGCGTTCCATTTCCATTAAACAACGTGCTCATTAGTGACTGTACTGAGGAGTTTCGCTAGTGATTAAACGCTTTCATTTCTTAGAATTTCTTAGCCGCAAGCTTCTTGTAAACGCGTTCCTATACTATATTTAAATTTAATTAATGCTCAGTAAAACGTAAATATCCAGTCAAATAACTCATCGAGGCGAGAGGTTGTAAACTTTCTGACGACATAAATCCAAAAATATTTTCTCATTGATAAGATGATATCAACACGACAGCTTTCTTTAAAATATGAAGTTGAACGAAACTCCTTACATGCAACTGCATGACGACGGCCTTGTTGTGTATGCGATGCATTTATTTGGATTACTGAAATACTAAATATTCAATGCAGTAAGTTGGGTGGAAAAAATTTATTTTTTCGACCTGGAACGCTTGGGGTAGATTTCATAAATCCAGTTCTAGAGTAATCACATGGCTTACAAATATCATTAGGATGCCATTTGCGTAGAAGGAAATGCATTCCACGTAATAGAGCAAACCCGCGGGCACTCCTCGAGTATTTTTTTCTCCATTCATTCCGTCGCAATTTCATCCACAGAATCCCACTTAGGTGAGACCGCATCGATCAGGCGGAGTGATGGTAAGAAAAAGGCACGTGGGGTTTGTACGCAGGGTCGAGTTCCAAGGAATGAAGGTCCCGGAGAATCTCCCGAGAGATAGTAACATCTTCCCCTCGCCCCTGCCCGTCTCATTCTCCCTGCATCTGCGTCAACACATCCTCTCGTCCGACACCTTCCTTCTCGCCTCTCTCCCGTCTTCTACCTCCCCCTCCCTCTCTCCCCCCGTGCCCTCCTTATCTCACTCTCGCGTGATGGGGGCGCACTGGCAACCCCCCTCCCCCACTAAATAAGGTCTTATGCGAAACACGTGACCAAGTCCCCACTCCTCACCTTCCCATTTTCTCGCATTCACTATTTTTTCTCCTTTTTCTAGGGAATCTTTCCCTGGAGAAACCAAGGATATACGAGAATAAGGTACCTACTCAAAGGTAGGCGAAGGGGTGGGACTCTGTTAAGGGGACGGGGTGGGAAAGTGGGAGCATAGGGAACGTCTTAAAGTTAAGGAAGAGCACAAAGTGGGAGAGAGGGAGTTAAGAAGGCATCGGAGATGGCGGTTGGTGAGTTGGGGAAAGCAGAATTAGATCGATATAACCAATCGCAAGGTAGGAGTTTTCTACTTTTGGGTTTTAACCCAATTCTTTTCATAACATGATCAATTAATTCAAATAGAAATTCGCGTTTAAGCCGGATTTACAAAAATCTCATTATGGCAAATGGAATTATAGGAATAGTATAACGACGTACCTTAAAATGGATGCAAGATTGGAGATATCTCTCACAAAAATGAATAGATCGAATTAATCCTTCTTTCCATGAGACAGAACAATTTTATGAAGGCATAAAAGGCGTTTGGAAAACTCTCTCAAATATTGTAAGGCAAGAAAGTTAAGCGTGTAAGATCAAGGAATAGGATTTGCAAAACGGATCGCTAAAAATATTAGTATTTCCCGAGAACAACAAGAGCGGGAAATGGGTCAGCAAGGCGATATATAGTATCATAATTTATGCTTACATATTTCCTATTAATGTTTTCTTTTTTGTATAGTTGCTTCGTTTCCTTACTTTACAACGCTTTTTTTTGCTATATTTCCCTTTTTATTTACGTAACTTGGTATTCGTTTGATTATGGTTTTATATGAGCATTGGAACACTTTTAGCGAAAGTAAGTTTATATCTGAATGCTCACACTCTCTCTCATCATGGTGATGGCCTATTCCCTCAAATTTGACGGGCAAATTTTTCATTTTCGAATGTGATTGAGTTTAATGGAAATAGCAGCATTTTGTTTAAGGTGTGTGTACACTTATATCTTCGCTTATTATACTTGAGTGTGTGGATACCACCCCCTACTAGTCACCTTCGTGGTAGCTCGCGGGGTATCATGTAGATGCAAAAGAAGTGGCATTGGTCACTTACTTGCCGTTTTTATAAATATTTTTAAAGATACAGGTATGTTAGTACCCAACGCTAGGGTGTATGACAAGGGGTGAATATATGCCAAACTAATTTCGACTCAAATATTTTTACCCCTACCGCGGTCGGACAATGTTATTCTGCTCCCTTATCATTAATGAAAAAATGAAATCTCAAATCTATCTGTTCTACAATTAATCACTCCAGCTTTATTGGCATGATCTCCTACCGTATTACAATGGGGGCAATAATACATTTTCAACATCCCTGCTAAAGAGAAATCTTACCAAGTGATGCGAGAGATTTAGTCTTTAATGTAACCTTCTCTCTGTAAGTGATTGAAGTTGTTAAATTTTAATTAGAAGTTGTATCATTAAAATTTTCCTTGGAGATAGTATTTTTTCTCCTTTTATATCATGACTTTTGACCACGCACACCTACTTTCTCCCTTAAGGTTTGCACATAAAAATATGAGAGAACTAATTTTAGTATTACGTATGTCGTCAACATAAACATTTTATGTGCATTTACAACATAAGTGAATAAGAAATAAGAATTAGAGGGGAGGATGCTTAGGTAAACGAGGTAGGAGGAGGAAAATATAGGATTGTTTCGCAAAATGAAGGAGGGTAGAAAGCATTCGGAGGTAGAGAATAGCTTAATTTATTGTGAAACGTTAGGTTTATTCTTCCCGGATCAGTCTGCGTCCACCCGAAACATACTATAGTATATGTCAAATGGTAGATTTCCAGTCATCATCAAGCAGTAGGTAGCTTTAATAGGCCGTTATCGTCTTGAGTTCACGTCAGCAAATTTGCATACCTCTGTAGTCCCACTGTAAGCCACTTTTTACATTTCCATGTTCAACAGAATCTTTCGGCAAGTGTTTGAAACGCTTAGAAGCCGGACTTAAATACGCAATCAATCGGCTAGCAGTCTTGTTACCGAAGGCTAAATCGCAAATTAAGTTATTTCATAAATTGAAAGGATGTCTCTTAAGCTGTGATGTTGAAAATGTATTTTTACCTCCATCGTACTACGGTAGGAGAGATTATGTCAATTAAATTAGAGAGATTAACTGTAAAACAGATAGATTTAAGATGTCATTTTTCCACAAACGATAAGGGAGCAGAATAACGTAGTCCGATCGCAGTAAAAATATGCGGGTCAAAATTAATCTGGCGAGTTTGTGTAAAAAGTATCGGAGGAAAAACTTTATTTCATTTATTGATGCAGTGCCTCAAACTTCTCCAAAGTAGATTCCAAGAGTGTCGACACACTTTTGACAGCGGCTTTTCCATGACCCGAAGGTTCCCTGGAAGGTGGATACCGGAAAGTTCTTAGGAGTACGTGTGCAAGCTTCTTTAATGGGCACTTAGGGTTCCACGGTGGTGTCCTTTACGGGAGGTTATTTGGGAAATAGAAAACAGTTTGATGATGCCAAGTAGGGACTTTAAGGGGGTTGGGGAATCGTCGCAATGCCTTTGCAGGAGATCTTCGCAAGCAGACTCTGCTATTGGTTGTCCGTCATAAGAACTTCGGGACGAGCTTAGCGCAGGTCTTTCGTATTGCCAGTTTTTCAGTGATAATGGTGTGCATTGTCATCTGTCAATACCTATACGATCTGCAATCATACGCATACTTAAATGACGGTCTGAATTCAGTATTTCACGTACACGTCAGGGAAAAAAATTGTTACCGATACTTTTCATTCAAACCATGAATTCACACCCTGCTACGTTCCCCAGCGGTGCCTTGCAGAGTACTAAAATATTAAGTACTAGATACCCACTAGACAAAATCGGTGTCGTAGTTCTCGAAAAATTATATTTTTTCCCTAGCACGTATATTTGCAAAGACAAGCAGGATGTTTATAATTGCGTAGTAGGCAGCGTTAACTGTCTGTCCTTGTGGAATAAACTCCTTATGAACCACTCCTTCACTGCTAAAAAAGACAATGTGCATTGTTTTCACTTCTGATTTGTTCATTCTCGCCTTTTTGGGCTTGAGGGACTGGTCGGTGTGCCACTCAGAGCTTTGGAGTTTTATTTCTTGGTCGTATTCAAAAACCCAGGTTTCATCACCAGTGATGACGTTGTCCAAATAATCAGGTTCATTTTCAATATGCTACAAAAGTTCACTTGTAATTTCCCCTCCTGGTTGGTCTTTCGTGACTCTGTCGGCCCGCAGAGGTCTACACTAACTGTCGTATTGCCGCTTCCACAGCTTGGAAAGCTCTGAGACCAATTTTGTGGCAAAGATTAGCGCCCGCCCCACCCACTTCAAGTAGTTTGATCCCACTCCGTTCTACAGGAGCGGAGCGGAGCGGGAAATTTAGTTGCATTACTTTTGGAATACACCCCGTATTCTGATCACGTCTTTCCAGGGATAATGACCTCTTAAATATGTGTATCGAAGTTATGCGTGTATTTTACTTAACTCCTAAAATTTGGTTTGCGCGTTTATCTTGATTGTCTTATCAGCATGGATAACATTTATGCCTACATGTTTTTCTCGTTGTAGCGTATTTCTCTGCCTTATAATGTTTGAAGTCCATCTAACTCCTTCCGCCTAACCCTAGATCCTTAAAAAAAATCATCCCTCCCAAAGATATGCTCGAGAAGCCAAGTCTTCTGCTCTCTCTTTCCTATTATCTACTGCCTTCTTCGGATTGCCATGTTAAAATTAAAATAAAAGGTAAATGAGATTGTATCCTGTTATTGTATTATAATTTTGAATTTCAAACGAACAAAACGTTTCAGCGCTCATGAAATCACCTTGAGGAATAATAAAATTTGATAATGTCCAACAAAAAAATGAAAGGGAAATTACGGGATGGCAGGAATTTCTTCAGCCATTATTCCCTTTTGACCTTGAAAACCATCTCCATTTTCCAGAAACGTCTGTACTCCTCTTACGATGACTATAACACTTATTTGAAATAATAGCACTCTTATTCATCCAGTCCCTACTACCCCTTTCCTCTCTCAAATCATCAAAACCGCCGGTCGAGCGAGAGGGGAGTAATCATGGTCCCGGGAAGGAGGAGGGGGATATAGGGTAGGGCGAGGGGAGGCATAAGAGGGAGTATTTCGGAGGGGAAGCGTCAGCCGGGCTCCTCTCAGGGGATCTGCTGGGCTTATGCAAGCGGGCGTCCTTGGGAGGATATTGGCGCTCGCACGAAGTGGCCGATATGCTGAGGAAGCAATGACCGTAAATTTCAATGGGACCCCTTATCAAAAATTTTGGAGGGAAATATTCTCTCCAAGGAGAGATATTTTTGCCGCTACTCCGATCAGTAGCGGATCTAGAAAACCTCGTAATGACCTGGGGGTCATTTTTATATACGAGCAAAAACAGTTTTCCCGTTCCTTCAAACAAACTTGAAAATCTTGTTGATATTTTTACTTTAGCACTAATTTTGGCAGTCAGCCGTAGATATGTTTATTGTTAGGCAAAGCTAAGTCCCCAAAATTAATTTCGGGCGCATAAGTAGGTAATACTGTATGATTTTCAATTTTACTGAAGCGGTTTTTCTAGGGAGCGGCCCCCACTTGCATGCGTCCCTGATTCCAATTGCTTATCTAGATATCCGAGTCTTCTTGGCCCTGTTACCATAACCTGTGGTACTTTAGTACCAATATAATTTTTGTAAGTTCAATTCGATTAATGGACCACAAATATTTAGCTCATATTTTTTCCTGGCCTTGCATATGAGCATATTTACCCGTAGTCTAGGCTTAAAAAACTAATTTTCGTCGTGTGTATATACTATACACAGCGTCTATAAAAATGTAAAATAGTTTTTTTTCTAATTTTACAAAAATAGACCTTATTTTTTGGGTTACCCTCGTAGGTTACGAAGAATATTATCCCTATAGATCCATAATTTGCATTTATTCTGATCTTATGTGCTGTTCGCTGGCAAAAGCATTACTAATTTGTATTCCATCTTTAATCATTTTGGCCCAAGGTACTTCCAAGAAAGCTCAACTGATCCAACATCTCTTTATTTGCCCTCTACTTTTGATACTTGTGTTTAACCTAACCTTCTTCATAAAAAGAGACGTTTCAGGCATGATATGGTGGAATATCATGATTAATTAAAAATTGGCAATTTTCCACAAAATAAAATTTTTATTAATAAGACCAGTTTCCATGTAACTACAACATCTTCTGGTAACAGTCATTTCTCATTGTCTACTATATATGCTGAAAGTCTACCATATATGTTGTTTCCCCCTACCCCTTTCTCCTCCCCTACACCTTTTCTCCTCCCCCTCTCATATGTCAACCACGTGGTCCACGTTCCACCTCCCCCCCCTCTCCCCCCCATTTTCCACTACCCTCCCCTTACTTGCTTTTCAGCATGTATAGTAGACAATGAGAAATGACTGTTACTAGCAGATGATGTAGTTACATCGAAACCGGTCGTATTAATAAAAATTTTATTTTGTGAAAAATTGCCAATTTTTAACTAACCTTCTTTGTTCGAAAAATAACGTAATCATAATATTTTGTACATTTTTCAATCCTATAACTATCACACTAATTTTCAAATGTGTTCAGCAATTCTTGGAATTTCTTGGATTACTGACTAAGGAAAGTTTCATCATTCGATATTATACTTTATGAAATACCCAACTCTGTTCTGCCTGCTAAACCTTTGGATATCCTTATTGATTCTGTTCCGCGTGCTTCACATTTTAGAATTTCTTCCAGTCGGTAGTTTGTGCATGCTTTTTTTGAATTAATCATCGTCCATTACTGATTTCAATACACTCATTAGTTTAATAGCCCTCCCTCCAATGGATGGGAAGAATGTGTCCCCCGCCCCGAGTCTTCCCTCGCATTCTTGTATCGTTTGTATCGTCCGTCCCTCTCTGTCCAAGTCCCACCTTCCGAATCGTTCCCCTTCCAAGCTGATATCCACCAAGCTCGTTTTTCAACTCTCGAGCAACCTGGAGGAAATCAAGTGAGTTTGATATTCGCCCCACCTGGTCTGTTGGCGGTCGGAGTTAGTATATCGGAATTCTAGTAATGATGTGTCCGGAGAATTTCTTAAGATATTTAAATTCCTCCTCTTTTGTTCAAAATCCATTCGTATGAGTTACCAGGAACGATCTTAAATTAAAAAAGATTTTTGGAAACATTGGCCGCGTCGAAATTTGAACAGGCGTCTTAGGCGTAGATTCCAAAGTGAGACGAAGTCGGAGTGACTACAAGCCGTACTCTGAGGAATCAAAGGGGGGGCCGGGCTTGTTGCATGGGCCGGAGGGAGGGTAGTAAATTAATTATGTCCTTTGAAGGTGCCGATTCGACCTTCTTCAAGGTCATTCCGCCGAGATTCTTCTTAATTGGATTCCGCCATCAGCCCCCACACCAAACACTTCTTCCTTTCCAAGCCGCTCGAACCCCGGTCGGCCGCCCTGCCGCGGCCTTCCTTGCTTATGTACTATATATTGCAGTTTCATTTCCCATGACCTCTCATTCCTTTCCCCTCCACCCATCCTCGCCCACAGTCTCCTCACACCCTACTCTGGTTCTACTTACTATCTTCGCCCTTCTCCAATCAAACTTCCCCCTCTTTCATTCTCTCACCCTCCTTTTTCTTCCATCCCCTCCCGCTCACCTTCTTCCCCTAGTCTGTCCCTTTTGAAAGACGAGCAAACAGTTTCCGAATTATTTTACGTTATACTTCAGGCTTTATTTCTGACTTGGTTTGTTGTAGTTCGGAATTAGCTAATCGGAATTCCTGTGATTGTTTTTTTTAGAGCTTTTAAATTTCATCTATTTTCAAAATCAATTCCTAACTTTCCAACTAATTTACCCAGCTGTATATCCAGTTTTCACACATTTGTGCGTACAAGGTGTGATATGAAACTAATGAACATTTTTAAGGTTATTGGAGGGTATTCGAACTTTCGACGAGTTCGGAGTCACCGCAAGCCGTGCCTTAGTGAGGTGACTGGGAGGCTATGATCTGCCCGGTGGAATTGGCCAGAAGGAGTGCACGACGGGTCGTTCTCTTCTTCCGCGGCGCCATTCGACTCCCGAGTCGGCCGTTTCGGAGAAATTACCAGTCATCACCTTCTTCCCCTTCCCTTCCTTCCCACCTGGCCATTCTTACCCTCACCGCGACCAGGAGACTCGCCTCTAACTTCGGTGCATTTGGCTGACCGACCTTCCTCCTCCAAACTGAAGCTCGACTCTCAATCCTAGTTAGCCTCCTCCTCCCCCAAATGTTCTCCCCCCCCAATCCACTCACTCCTTTAGCTTTTCACTAAAGGTAGTAGTACTGTTTTAATGGACCGCCGTAACATGGTATCAGTAGGTAGGACTCAGAAGTAGGACGTAGTCTCCTCGTAGCCTCTCTGTAGTCTCTGCATGAGGGACGTGGTGGACCGGCCATCGGCCTACGTTCTCACCTATTGCCGGAATGCCGGAAAATTGGTTCTAACGAGCTGTGCGCGATACCTCTTTGGGACAGCGAAAGGGAACTCGTGCAATCTTTCTCTCTCTCCTTCTCTCTTTATTTCTTCCTCCCTTCTCATTCCCTTTGAATGTTACATTGATATAACTGTCATTTCTGTAAAATTTCGAATTAATGTGGGTGGAAGTAAATTTAACCATTTCGTTTCCTTGCTCATAAAAGATCGTCTAACGATTCTAACAAATATCTAGTCTCCATCGCAACGGGGCTTCGACGTAAAGTGATGCGCCTTCCGAGATATTTTTTTATCGCAATATACCCTGACTTGTACCTTATGCCTCCCCTTTCCTATCACTGTTTCTCTTTCACTTACTGGCTTTACAAGCAAATAAAAATTATAAATTGTATCGCTAAGACTTGTTTTTTTTGGTTTAATATGACGCCTTTTCATAGTAGTATCGATGATTAAATATCTGGGGATAGATTTATTTAGAGATTATGCTCGTATGATCATTAGTGTTGACCAAAACATAACGAATCCCGGAAACTCGGGTCTGCTCGGTCTGGACATCCTTACCTTAACCCCTTGTTGTGTCCTTCAGATGTAAACTGAAACCTTGGAAAAGCTTCTGCCTTTGTTGATTCTGGCGATTGATAATTTAAGTTGTTATATTTCCCATTTACGTGTTTTGATGCCGAATACATTCACACGCGTAATATGGCTATCCCAGATCATATCATTTAAATTGTTAACCAAAAAGAAATCCTCATTGTCAAAGCTGTTACTTACTAAGCTTAATGTTCGATACATGAAAACCTCTGCTTTCATATTTCGAACTTTTCTGTGTCAATCGAGTTTCGGTGTAGGAAACATGTAAATAATCTGGCCATAAGAATTTTAAAATTGTATACGCGTGATGACTATAGTATCCTTCTTGCAGTCATGGAGTTCTGTAATGCTACATCATGGTTTCTTTTTTTCCCCACATTTGGCTCTTACTCCCAGCCATGATCCGGATTTTATTATCTACCCAGGATTACTAATTCACTTTTCCCTTAACTGGACATTACTGCATTTTCAACTCTTCTTTATATTCGCCACTGTTAATTTTTTAATTGCAGTATAGGACATGCATATTTGGTTACATAGATTATGTAGGACCTTGGTATTCTGAGTAACCTCATCCATGTATATAAATTATCTAAATATCCGTGGAGAGGAATCGGTAATAATTGAATTGAATAGCTATTACCATTTCAAGAGAAACTAATGGCTTAATGGCAATTGAATATTTGATAATGAGTTTGTCGCAGATTACGTACAAGTAATTTTTTATTTATGCGAGGCCCTCCGCCCTTAATACCTTCTCGAGAAACATTTTCCCGATGGGAAGGCTTCATTTCAGGGGTGGGTACTTTTCATCACCATGACTAATGATTCGCCCTGTAATATGAAATCTACATCCGTTTTATATTCTAATGACACCACTGTATGCAAAAATGTAACATCCAGAATATGCAATCATATATATGTATAATTTTTAATTCAAACTAAAGAATAAATGTATGTTAATATTGACTAAAATTAATTAATTGCTCCATGTAACAGGTGAAAATCAATAATATGTTCCCTGTATTGCTCAAGACGATTCAGAATGCTTCAAATTTTGGTCTTTGTCAATTTACCATCGTGGATTTAGAACATTTAAAATTGTGCTTTTAAGTAAACGTATGTCACCAAAAATTTATAATAACGATCAAGATAGAAGTTTATGAGTAAATTATTTTAAGAGTTCCATATGTTCAATGATATTGCTTGCTTCAAAATACCTGCCATTGCTATTTCCTTAGTGTCACCCAGCACATATTCTTAGTATGCATCCTTTTGTCCTCCCTACTTTTGGATTATGTTCAATTATGTTATCCTATTTTTGGAATATTCTCAACGATATTCCACTCCCTGCACCTTAACTGCCAGTGATTCTTGGAGGAATCAAGTTTCACTTACCTTTTACTTTGAGGTGTCATTCAGAGGGGGCTACTTTTGACAAATAGTTGTTGTGCATTAATTGATTAAAAAATATTACAGCTATGTCATATTAACTGAAAGAGAAAGTGCATGTAAGTTGTTATAATAAGTAAAAATATGTAAAACTGGAATACAGCTATGCGAGACAGTTCAATTTTGTCCTTTATAAGACTGGGATAAATACTTAATATGCCTATTATTATATACGTGTGAATATGCATGCTAAGTTATTAACTTTTAGTTTTTTCCTCCCCAGACATACACTGAAATGTTTTTTATTTATTTTAATATACCAAATTTAACATATTCACTGCGATTAACTTCCAAGAGATGGCACAATTAAATAGGAGGAATCTATTGGGGAAATTGTTATATGTGATTATGTTGACCAATTAAGTGATTTATGTGATCCTATAAATAGTGAATTCATGTTCACTAGTTTAATTTCGTACTCTTATTGACAAATGTGCAATCTGATTCATGCTTTCCCTTTACTTTCATGACTCTTGATTCTCCCCTGCCAAACTCCTTTTGACACCTCCCGGGATTTTGGTATTTTGTAGATGTAGAAAGTGAGATTTTGTAGGTGTAGAAAATCAAAGGCATTTTCCTAAAAAATCAGTCGTATGTTTTCTTTCTTTCCAATAATTAACCATTTATTGCACATAATTAAAGAAAATTACCCATTCACAGGATTCACACTAGTGGTACAATATAAAGGAATAGTTTGATAATAACTGCATGTTGAAATGGCACACATGAGTTGAAATAATAATGTTTTCCATATTTTAAATGCTTCGATAGTGAGGCCTGCAATGTGGCATGCGCAATATTACATATTTGCACACATATCAGTCGTCTTAAATGACTTGTGCTTTCAATTCTATTGGGTAACATCAATTTTTTGGTATACATGTACATATGCGACTCGAAGGGATTTGAACAGCCAAAAAACTTCTCAAATCATAACAACTTTTCAACTCACTTTTCGACTTTCTCAGCTTTCAACTCACAAGGTACACACACGCAAAGAGTGTCTACATAAGACACGTTAGCCTATTGCTAATTTAATTAAGTATTGCTCAACTAACGCTTAGAATTGCAGTAACATTTTACTTCAATCAAGAGCTGACAGACATTACAATTTTTTTACTTGAACATTAGTTGCAAACACACTATCATTGAAAAATATATGCATTAATGATTCACTTCATGAGTGATGCAATAGGAATGATTCTTCTATGCATTCCAATTGAATTTATTTTACACAAATGTAGTTATTCAGAATAAATCAGAGCTCATGATGTCCAGGCATGGTTGATTTCTCAACCTTGATTCCTTGATCCGAAGCTGCAAACCATTTGCGATAGACATGTACAGGATCCATCATCCAGGTTTTGTGTAAAGATACTAGATTCTGTGGTTTCAGATATTTTGCGGGATAGTCTAGGGGTCTGGCCTGGAAGAAAAAAAGGATCACTTTGTTAGTTTAAAATACCCTAGTGATAATGTGCTTCAAAATGAGTAAGAGATTAATATAAAAACAATCCCTTGATGAACTGATGGTTAATGAAAACCATAAATATTTTCAGGTTAAAAACTATTGGAATTAATGATAGAATTAGCCTGCTTTAAAATTCAACATTAATAGTATTTATTCTAATTTCCCGACATCAACGAAGTTTGCCTCCTTACCTTTTGAGAGAAGAGCGTAGTTCCTGGAGCAAAGCCCCGCACAAGTCTTGTTGAATTAAATCTGATGGTCGACAGTACGGGCTTGTAAATAATTAAAGATTATTGATATGTCATCAAGGGTTTTGGAAAATAGTTACCTTAAATCATAAAAAAAAACATTCTCTTTCGCTGAATTAATAGACTTAGTATTTTTTCACACCCAAAATATATTTTTTGGAAAAAAATACTAAAAATATTTATTCAGTGATCATGAATTTTCACAAAGGAGAGCCTCAAACTATCGAGTTCCTTATTCTCTTTGTTCTAGTTTGAACTAGTTTAAATCCCTTGCAATTTATGTATTACTTACTTATCAATTATTACAGAAACCGATCCAGCCCTCTTTTGCATAAAAATAGCATATCCTTACAAACACGCTATGAAATTATTTCAAATAAAACATTTCATTGAAAAATAAATAGGAAAAACCGTTGAAACGTTCAAAAAGTGTGAAAGACGTGAGCTAGTGGAGTCACGGGCTGTGAAAAAAAAATTGGAAACGAGTTTGTCACGTAAGTAGGGTGAGATTTAGAGTTTCCACTTTCGCAAGAGGGCATGGATCGACGGGAGTTGGGGGAAGGGGGTGCTGAGATAGTGGCTTGGAAAGGGGTGAGGGGAGTTTGGCTGAGTGAAGGCGGGCAGGTTGGAGGGAAAGGGATGGATTAGGCCGAGTGTAATGCCTCGGAAGGGGCTGAGGTCTGGAGACGTGTTGATGGGGGAGTTGAAGGTATTGAAACGGAAAATTGAAGGAGATGTGTGGGATTTTATTTTTAAAGGGACTGGTACGGGAAGCGTGCTGAGGAATGGAGGAATTCGCGAACGTCCCGAGTAGGCTCCTGGACTTTTTTCTCGGGGACCCTTATGGCTACTTAACTGCACAGAGTAACATGGAAAGCCATGCGCAGAGCTTAAAGTACTGATGGTACTGTTGGTAATGAAAGTGATGAAAGAGAGTTATGAAAGTATCTGAAGTTTTTTATGTCCACTTTTGACGTCCTGGGGTAATTAAATTGTAATTTATCATCGCCTGCAATATCGCCGCATTTCCTGCAATATCAGTTTTCGTACTGTCTAGGCGAGCTTTTGACCAGAATGAATTTTGTAGGATTACGTTAGTTAATTAACTATGGATTTATTAACCCGTTTCTAAGAGCACCAACCTGGTTCACAAGTCTTTAAACACAATTTTAAAAGTATGTCCAAATTTATGCAGCGTTTGTTCCATATAGAGAAGATGCGAGGTAGATGGGAGGTATACAGGTATACCTGTAGGATTGGAGAGATGTTAAAAAATAAATAAAAAACTAGCACACCTCATCATACTTATTTTATTTCACTTTATACATACACTCCACTTATAATATCTCTCTCCATGTCACCCTTCGTATCATTTGCAATTTAATAAAGTATCTTCAACCTATTGATAACTATGATAAATTCATCACTAAGAAAACGGTTGTCCGTTGGGAAAGCTGCTACTTTTGTACCCCAACAATGTGCAATGTGGAGGTTACAGGCTACCAATTGGAATACTTAACAACTTTAATTTTTCGGGATTACACTAAATTACCTCCTAAATATATTATAAACTCTTCCAAATCCCTCAGGGGTTTACAATTTTAATTCCTAGGAAAATAAAATGAATTTCCCTTGACTTCACGTCAGTACCCGTAAATGACACGTTAAAGATAACAGAAAGTATTTAAAGCCATTCGAGAGTGAATCCGACGGTTTTAAAGAAACAGTTTATCTTTCATAAGATTGCATAACATTAAAAATACTTGAAGAGTTATTGATATCCTATCTGAGAAAAATATGAGATTCTAGACCAAATACATGAACTATGAGCTTAAGTAATGTTTTAATTTCAAATTTACATACCGTGTGTTCTATAAAAATATATCTGAAATTAAATGAATATTAAGCTGACTAAAAGCTTTGAGAAACTGACCGCTTTGGTTTCTAGAAGAACGTAAAACAGTTTATATAGGACATATTTCTCTTTTTCATTGTTTTTTTACTTTTATTCATACGTTAATAAACACAAAGACCCCCACTAAATGAAATAGTATATTATTAACCATTTGTGAGCTTAGTGATTTCCTTACGGATGAAATAAATACATTCCCTTCTTCTTTTAAATCTGTCCTGTATAGTATTGGCTTCTGTCTAGTATTAGTGAGCATTCGTACCGCTAGACGTCAACCTCAATTTTTTAGTTAACTTCATTATCAGATGCTAATTATTTTCAAACAGTCAACAAACAATTAAACTAAACAACAACGAGCATTAAAGTCACAAAAAAATTTTTGTCTTGTAAAAATTTTTTGTTTTGTAAAATAAAATTTAATTATCATTCAATCTAATGACTGGTAGGTGCCCGCTACTTTTTTTGGGTGATTCTTTTGAAGCTCCAAATTTTACAGATTATTCATTTTATCGTGTGTGGATCAGCTCACCGATTTTGAATTTTGCAAAATTTCTACTTGTATGTTCGGTAATCCGAAGTACTAATACGACCATAAATATTATTATTAGGTAATCTACCGGTTAAGGTAGGTTTTTGGATGGACACAACTATCAAATAAACATTTTGTGACTCCCCACCTAGCAAACTAATCTATATCAGGTCCCTCTTCATCTCGTTGTACTTCTTTCCTCCCTTCATCCCGTCCAACATCCCTATCCTGTTCCTACCCTTACCTCGCTTGCCCAACATTCTCCCCTCTATTACCCTCTTCAACATTCCACTAACGCTCAATACGCCTTTCATCCATTTTTCCTGCCTCCATAAGATTTCTCTCAACAAACCCCTCTCCTCCCCCACCATTTCTAGTACTTCCTCATTTGTTTTCCTTTCGGTCCATTTCACCTTCTCCATTCTTCTCCACACCCACATTTCAAAAGCCTCCAATCTACGTCTATCCTCCTGCTTCAGCGACCACGTTTCCGCGCCGTACATAGCTACGCTCCATATCAGAGTTTTTACGAGTCTTGTCTTAACATCCCTACTCAACGTCCCCGTCATCAACTCCCTCCTCCTTGAGAAAGCCTCCTTGCCTAGCGCAATTCTTCTCCTTACGTCCCTACCACTTTGACCGTGTTGGTCCAAAACACTTCCGAGATATGTAAACTGCTCTACCTGCTCTATTTTTTCCCCGCCTATTTTAATATTTAGCTTAGCCTTTTTCTTTCTGGAAAATCCCATAACCTTTGTTTTATTAATATTGATTCTCATCCCATATTTATCGCACTGAACCTCCAATTCACTCAACAATGCTTGCAACCCCTTGGCTGACTGAGCAACTAATGCTTGGTCATCAGCAAACCTAACCGATTTTACGAATTCCCCCCCGACTTTCATCCCTACCTCCAGTTCTTCCCATGCCTCTTTAATCATTTCCTCTACATATACGTTGAACAGTACCGGTGACAATGGGCAACCCTGCCTTACACCTCTTCCTAACACTGCCCATC
Source organism: Hetaerina titia (assembly GCA_037158775.1). Classification (NCBI taxonomy): domain Eukaryota; kingdom Metazoa; phylum Arthropoda; class Insecta; order Odonata; family Calopterygidae; genus Hetaerina; species Hetaerina titia. The sequence goes on along the minus strand of CM073775.1, from coordinate 93,123,128 downwards.
CGGACTCTCCGTTCCCCACTCGCACCTGAGCAGTCTGAGACATGTACAGGTTGCGGATCAGTCTCCTGTCCCTCCAATCCATTACTATTTTCTGCAATACACGCATTAATTTTTCCCAATTCACTCTATCAAACGCTTTTTCGAAATCTACAAAACAGGCAAAAACGTCCTGATTGTATTCTATATTCCTCTCGACTAGTGATCTCATTACTGCAATGGCATCACGCGTACCTCTTCCTTTGCTGAACCCAAACTGATCATCCCCTAAGTAATCATTTGCCTTACTCTCTATCCTTTTGTTGATGATCCTGAGAATAACTTTAGCTGCGTGGGATATCAAACTTATTGTTCTGTAATCCTCACATGACGAAGCCTTTGCCTTTTTTGGAATAGGAACTAACACCGATCTCACAAAATCTTCCGGCCAGATTCCTTCCTCATAGATACTACGAATCAGTTCATATATGGCCTTCTTCCCACTTTTTCTAACCATTTCAACATTTCTACAGGAATATTGTCCACCCCCACAGCCTTATTTGCTTTCATCTCCTTTAATGCCCTTTCTATTTCATCGTCGAGTATGCCTGGACCTAAGCTATCTTCTTCTACGTCATGTTCCTTTTCTATGTCTAACCTTGTCGGCCTAAGTTCTTTACCATACAGTGTTTCTATATATTCCTTCCATCTCTCTTGGATTTTTCCTGGTTCAACTATTATCTTACCCCATTTATATTTAACTGTTAGCACAGATCTTGCCTTCTTACTTCCCGATAATAACTTAACCTTGCTGTATAGAGCACCAATTTCACCCTTCTTCTGTAAACTTTCCATATCCTCGCATTGCGTTTTCCACCATTCTTCTTTTGCTTTATTTGTGGCCCTTCTCAATTTATTGTTTAACTCTTTGTACTTCATTTTGCCTAACTCTGTGTTTACATTTTTCCATCTTCTTCTCTCATCCATCTTTGCAATCATCTCGTCCGTTACCCATGGTTTCCTTATCCTTTTCCCGTTAACGGTTCCTATAGTGTCTTTAGCGGCTTCCAATATCCCTTTCTTGATACATTCCCATTTTTCTTCGATACTACTCAGTTCTTTACCGTCATCCAATATTTTCTCTACAGCCTCTACAGACCATAAATAATCTAACAAAAATTCAGTATTTCATCAATAACTTGTAGAACGCTTTAAGTTCATTCGTCGATATCTAATTTATAAAAAAGATATGAAATTTTAATTAATTCTCTCCCTATTTCCGATGACGAGCTGCAAATACGTGATTGTAAATGCATCAATATTTCTACTGATAACCACTGACTTGTCGTAGGCGCAGTAAATTATATTTTCTTTAGAAATAGGCCTTCTTACGAATATTTTCTTTGAATGTAACCACAGGAACAATAAATTTGTCAAGAAAAATATAGCGTTTCTGGCGGCGAAAGCCTTCAGATAAATCTGGTCAAAAATTTCGGGGAAGTGAATATACTTATTGCATTCTAAAAAGATATCTGATCAAAATTATTGGAGATATTAACGATATTGCAGACAATGAATCAACTTTTATCTCCTGGGATATTTTAATTAAATTCTTGATGTCATATAAAGACGCATCAAAACGCTTTAGTTACTAAAAAACCCTTAAAAACAATATAAATCTGAATACAGTTCTGCCTTGAGTTGTAATTAATGAATTAATTAAAGGCAAGTGAAAGTATGTAGTCTCATTAAAATATTATAGATGGAAATGGTATACCGTGGTGGCACTGCGATACCACTTTTGAAAGGGCAGCATGTGGAAGAAAGCTCGCATACAGATAAAAAAAAGTTGGCTCTTATCCTTTGTTTTTTCGTTTTTCGTCATTTTCTTTTATTCTCGCAAGCTATGCGAATCTCTGAATTCGCTTTTATAACGTTAAACTACGGTCGGCTCGTATCTGTCAGCCACGCGACAAGCCTGAACGTGAGGAGTTTCGAGAATCTGCTGATTACACGAAACCTTTTCCACGTCCTTCCGTCTCCCTTATTGCTCTGATTATCGAGTTCCAGCAGCGCGAAGCGGGCATTTTTGGAATCAGAAATACGAAAAGGTATTTTATTTCGAGAGATCACTACGTGACTTTCACCTTTCCTCTCACCTTGGTTACACCCGAAGGTATTGAGTAAACTTGTTTTGTCTGCTGGAGCCCTCGGCCTGCTTCGGAAAGAAGGGCCCAAGGTAAAAGAGGCGAAAGTTTGCGCATAATTTCTATCGAAATGCACTGCAAATCGAAAAGAGTATGCGATATTTCTTTAGGCAACGGGACTTTAGGATTTTGAAACTCAATTAAGGAAATTACTTCATTTCCTAAATAATGGATACTGCTTGTTTAGGAAAAGCCAGGGGAAAGAAGGCGTCTCAACTAACTCCTTCGGTGTCTTTCGAATGTTTTAGATATGCTAAGTATATCGTTTCCCCATATCCGATGATATCTTATTGACCTTCGATTATTTAAAAATACAGCCGGGTAAATTAAACCATATCGGATTCCAGTTAATTTGTAATTACATTTGGAATTCAACCTGGATGCTGAGCGTAGCAATTTTTTCCCAGTGCCCAAGGAGAAGATTAATGACAAATATTTGTTGGTGTGCGGTAGAATTTATGCGTTTTCCACAGAAATACACTTAGAATTTAACCTTTTGGCTCAAATGAGTTCATTATAATTTTTATATTCAAGCTATCATATTTTTAATACTTTTTCTCGTCATGAAATATTACCATTTTACCAACGAAATAGCTACTATAATTTCCTTATATAAATAGACCATAAACATTTGAATGATTAAACTACTGATTGATTCAAAATCATAGATATACGTATGTGTTAGTATATAGTTAGTATAGTATGTGGTATCTATATCCGACATCATATATATATATATATATATATATATATATATATATATATATATATATACATACATACAAATATGCGTATATACATAATTCTGGAGATGGTGAATCTATTGTTAATGCACCGTTAAACTAAAAACTCGTGTATTGAGATATCACAAATCAATCTTTTCTCTCTCTGAATGGACTATTACTCCTCCGTTTAACAATTAATATCTTCACATCCGTATGCTATCCTTTTAATCAGATGCTATATATCGATCCGTTGTTTTCTCCTTTCCCAAAATCCACCATTCCTTAGATTCCAAGTATTAGCAAACAGTCCTGTATCATCAACTCGCCTCCTTTTTCATTTCTATAATTTCACTTTCTTGTCCCTTTCTTTTCAAAATTTCCTCGTTCCTCAGTCTTAGATCGAATTTCTCTCCCATTTTCCGCCACTTCCCTGCTTCCAAGGGTTGGATCTTCTCTCTTTCCGAACGTACAAGTTCAGCGGGCCCAATAGATTACCGCACTCCGATGAAAATGCTTTTCCTTACATTAAATCTTCACACGTTGAAATGGTAACTCTTAATAATGGTTTCCTTTTAATTTGAATTCTTCCTTTGCCATGGAAACTCATATCCCTAACAATGTTGTGCAGAGAACATTATTTTTTCTCATATTGCCAAAAACTGAAAACCATTTTCATGTACAGTTTCTCCTTACATTATTGTCACTTCCAATATGCTTTCATCTATTATTACTACGTCATCAGCAAGTCCGTTCCATCATCCTCCCTCCAAAGCTAGTGCCTTTTCTTCTCTTTTCAAGTTTACCGTTTATTCTGATAAGATTTTAGCTGAGTTTATTTTTATTTGTGATTAAGGCTTTCTATCAGACATGAAAATGGTTGTAAATGCGCAATATACTCAGGTACGTCCATTAGTCACATTCATCGCATCGCAGTGCCTTGATGGGTCCATAGATTGCAGTCCCGCCTTGAGCAAGGGTATGCTATCTGCTCTGGAAGTTTGTCCCTTGGGATAACTGTCGCCTGACCAGCAGAGAGTGGTTTATCAGTATCCCAGTGGGACACAGGCCGCTATCGGAGGTGAATAGAGAGCGAAAAAAAGGGGCATGCACACTTTTGATTGCGTTTTTCTTAGTATATATATATATATATATATATTATGTATATATATGTATATATAGATGATTTCTTCGAAGTAACACGGAAGTGTTGAATAAAAAACCTAGACAGCAACACACAGCACGAGAACACATAAAAAGTACACTCATAATAATATCTTGATAATTTCGACGGACTCGAACTCCGTCTTCTTCGGAAGATAAGATATGACTGTCAGTCTGTGAAGATATGTCAGTCATATCTTATCTTCCGAAGAAGACGGAGTTCGAGTCCGTCGAAATTATCAAGATACATGTATTATTGTGAGTGTTCTTTTTATGTGTTCTCGTGCTGTGTGTTGCTGTCTAAGTTATATATATATATATATATATATATATATATATATATATATATATATATTATTAGGTAATCTACCGTTTAATAGGTTTTTGGATGGACACAACTATCAAATAAACATTTTGTGACTCCGCACCTATCAAACTAATCTATATCAGGTCCCTCTTCATCTCGGTGATATATATATATATATATATATATATATATATATATATATATATATATATATATATATATATGGAGCTCCAGCTCTTGAGCGGTTGGTATTTGATTTATGCAACCGATTTTCCGGAGCAGTCTTTGTCGAAAGTATCCGTATGGCCTGTCACTACGTGACAGAAATACAGTGATGCTGGTTGGAAGGGAAACAGTCGACTCTCGAAAAGGAAAACCGATTGGGTTTTTATGAGTCCTTTATATGACCCACCTGGTTAACCATCCAGCTCGGTTTTCTGTGCCTCCCTGTGTTGTGTGCTTGTGTTGTGCCTCCCTGCCTCTCCCTCTCTCTCTCCTCCTAGATGGTAGGGCGTCGAAATGGGGCTATTGTCATAACTCTGCAACCGCATCGCCTTTTGCTCTCCATATCAATGCATGATCCGTAATCGATCCACCAGAATTGGGGATATGCCACATTGTTGCAAAGAACGACCGAGAGGGGAATGGAGGAGGAAAGACGGCGGATTTTCTAAGGAAAGGTAGGGAGTAATTCAACCCCAGTCCCTTCCCCCTTCCACCCCATTCCTCCCTCCGAATAAATTCCATACATACCGCGAGTAATCTGCCTCAAAAGTCGGTCAGACATTCCTGTACCTATCATGATCCCCCAGGAAGGAAAAGGTAGCGCCACTGTACACACTCTGCACCCGTCTCTTTCCCTCTCTCTCTATCTCTATCTCCCATCCCCTTTCCCCCCTCCTAAGTCGAATCTTATTTCTACGAAGGGTAGTTATGGTGGAACATGGGGCGGGGATCGGTTGGAGGGTGAAGGGGACAGAGGTGGAGAGAATTTCCTTTTCTCCTTTGGAAAGAAATCCTTCTCCAAGGAATTTCATCGGATTTTTCCGAAAGATATGGATGAGGGAGGGGTAATAGGGAGACTAGAAAGGGGAGGAGGGGAAGGGGGAGGAGGAGGGGGGTTGGTAGAAGAGAGAGAGGAAGAGTGGATTGTGTCTGACAGGTAGCCGGGGAAAGAGTAAAAAAAAAGAAAAGAATTTGCACACACACGAACACGAATATGAAGTAAGGCGGAGGGAAAAGGTGAAAAAAAGAGCGGGAATACGCACCAATAGATACAGATGGGGAAAAAGATAGTTGGGGCGTGAGGGAATCATAGAGAGAGAGAAGAGGATAGTTTTGGAATAAATTGAATGCAGATTTGAGTTCTTAGGGTAATAGTATCGGCATTACGATAGTTCTGCGGTCATTAGTCTGATTCCATTTTTAGTATCCATGGTTCAAATCTGTTTTATTTTGGAGACCACATATGCCATACTCGGAGTATATCAACCTCCACTCATTCTCATTCAATTTTCACCGTCAATTTATCGGAGGCACTCTAAACACGGAGGAAAGGAGCATATTTCACATATGTACTCATTTCATGGGCAATCCAGGATGAAGCCAAAATGTAGCATTATATTGTCATAAAATATTTGTGCTGAAAATTTCCAAGTGTCGTCAGACAACGAGTAAACCATTGTGAGGAGTCCTTTGAGAGATTACGTGTCTTTTACCAGTAAAACGACGTAATGTGGCATTAATTCATAGTCCTTAAAACCGTTGTATTTTTGTTTTGTCTATATTCCTCATTTCTACGTCCGCTTTGACGGTATTTAGGGATCAACTTTAAATATTTACACATATATTCTCCTCTTTCGAAAATTTCCTAGGTGGCTTAAACTGTTGGACGGTTTGTAATTAAAAGTTCCGGAAAATTATTCTCAGTTATATGTTTTCCTGTTTTTTTTAGTGAAGCTCTCGATGAAATGCTGTTCTTGTTCATTCAAAATTATAGTCGAATATTCATAATTTTTTTACTTCAGAGGGAAGAACTTTGCTCGACAGCTAATTAAAAATCGATCGTTTCATTCATTCACGGTAATTCTCTGAAAAGTCTACTGGATGAGGAGAGGGAAAATATTTGGACTGTCGTAGTCATAATCTTCGAATTTACTATCATTTCATTCTTGTACTCACTTAACTATCAGGTTAATCTTCCTTGAGACCTAATTGGGTCAACTGTGAAATGTTTGCGCATGCTCCCATTTGGAATTTAAAAGAGATGATGAGTCAATATTTGGATGAAAAACGTAACAAAACAGGTAAAAATGGCAAAAAGACCATATATTTTCTCTTGAGAAAATGAAGTAAACCGAATGAAGAGGTTTCAATAATAACTTTTAAATTAATCTTATGTATTTTTACTGTTTAGTTTAGTAATGTTTTAATATCAATCCTAATATTTTCATAGTGTTCTTTAAATAACCCTTAAGCAAGGGTTATTAATCGAAGAATTGGGTCGTAACAGAGTTCCAAGCTCTTCTGCTTCATATCAGACTTTTAATTCTATCATAGTAGCGCACATAAGTATAGGTTTACTTTACTTGGTTTCTTAAAATCTGTCAAAGGTAATCATAAATCTAAAAAAGATAATCGTAAAGAATCACTAATTCTTCTCCAATGTCTTTCGATCATTCCGCTCTATTAATTTTACTTTAGGTATTCTTTTCCTCCGTTCATTCCTTCCGTCCATGCCTCATGCCTACAGAAATGTTGAACACAAAAAATACTTAATGCTTAATGATTAGCCAAAAAATTGTATTCAATAAGAGAGTATTTTGAAATTAGTTTCATTTACGAGAGATTAAGTTCCCAATGTATACAAGTTTGCTATCAAAATCTTAAAAAAAGGTAGCGCACCAAAGTTATGGTGGCTGTAAATATAAAGGTTATTCTATCAATGTTTTTCATATTTCATCAGATTATTTTATTTAAATGTTTAACATATTTCGAATTATTGTTTTTTTGTTTTTGCAGTACACACCGAAATATTCTTGCAAAGCTTCATTTTCTGGAATCTTATTTCCATAAGATACAATTATATGATTTTCATTCATATTAGTTTCATCGCTATGGCCCTCATGCACTTGTTTTAGATCATCTTTACACCCACAGGCTCAAATTACACAGATAATTAAACGTCCAGTGAACATGTCCAAGTTCTATTAACTTTCATTCAAGTGGTTAAGAGTCCTCAGAAGAAGGCGTAATCTTCTTTAGACCTTTTGAGGGATAATTGACTCCTTAGGACTATAAACTTTCATATAGAACCCAAAATCAGTTTACAGTAGGGTCACGTGACTAATAATCTCGACTTTCTTGTGGTTTTTCGCCTATCCTTCATTCCAAGGAAATCCAAGTTCAAGGAGAACTCGGCATAACTTTGGGGAAAAAAGAGATTTTCCCTTTCATATGTCTCCTTTTCCCAGAATGCCCTACTAGTTCCCCCCTGATGTGACAAAAGGACTCGTGCAAACCATATTGATCTTGGAATTTACAGCTCTCTCCAGATGTTCTAGAGGTTGACTTGGGATTCCAATATAAGCATAACAATATATCGTCCCTGGATTAGCTGCAACTTATCCCAAGCTCACGTTGCACTTTATATGATCATTAATTTCCAGTTTTGATACAACCCTGTTGAATACCTTTGAGTTGACAGTTAAGGTGGTCACTTCGGTGGACGTGAAATAGTCGGATGTTTGAGGAGCCCCTGTTCAAATACTAACGGACAACGAAGAATTATATGAAATGGTATTTTCGTCTACACCTATGTAATAGCCATTGGCAAGGGCGTATGGTTGGGGTGTTAGAGCAGCAACATTAATGCATTAATTAATATGCCTAAATATTTAAAAAATTCTATTTTCACGCCCTTGACCTTATATTTCATTCAATATTGGTTGATTTTGAGTTTTTAAGGAAAAGTTCTTGTATCTGTCAGTGCCGATGTCTGTCCATCCAATTTATCCCGATGGTCGAATCTACCAATATAATTTGGACCCATAATAGTTCCCTCAGGTTCACAAGCAAACGCGGGTGTTCTGTATCTTTCTAAAAGTCTTCGTGATTCAAAGATCTCCAAAACTATTTCCTTCATCATACCTGTCCCGATTTTTCTTTTATAAAAGTTTTCTCGTATTTTTAGATTTCCTGTTCACTTCGTTTCTTTGGGAGCATTAGATGGCAATGGATAAAACACTACACCCTTCCCATTACAAACGTGTCATTCCAAGGTATCGCCGAATCAGTTCACCCTGTGCGGGTTAATATTTTTTTGGCTAGGGAATGTACGATGTATCAAGATGTGAATAAATGAATGTTGTTATAACAGTACCCGTCCTAGATTGTACAGTCTCTGAAGATGGATGCTTCATGGAAATAAAATGTAAAAAGGAGTCCTTTTCACTGGATAGAGATAGCTTAAAACTTAATTAATTATTAGATTTCACTTTAGTTTTAATTTAATTTTTTCATATGCATTAAGATACATACACATCAAATACTCCCAAAACAAAGTGCGTAACAATCCTGGGTCAAAGCACTAGGTGAAAAGGGTAAGGGATAAGTTAGATGAAGGTTATTTAATAGGGGAGGAAAAGTGAAAAACGGCATGAAATCCCTGAAAGGATGTGCAATGAGGTATGTTATATTCGCTCAAAATAATTATTAACAAGTATTGAAAAAAGTCTAGTCTATTGTTCAATCCTTGGAATTAGTAACTGTAAAATATTGTATCGACAACAGTTATCGTTAGACGTAGATCCAACCAATTCAGATTTATTATAGGGAACCCATCATTATTTATGACTTCTTTGTAAGGAGATATCCTTTCGTAATAATGTTTAGGATTTGGAACGTTGAACTAATTATAGGTTTACAGACAAATTGCCAGTCAGTGTGTTATTCTCGAGGCACCTAGAAATAAGATGATTTGAATTTGTGGGAAATTAATGGGGAAACAAGTTACTCGTTGCGTTCCAAACAAACAATAACATCAAATCGTTTATATACATCAAATGAGTTCCATTGGCGAATTTCCCTTGATATTTTAATTTTTTCTCCAAATTCAGATGAAAATGTTACGGGATTACACCTCATTTTGTCTCATTCATCGTTTTAGCTTCATCGTCTACGGTTTAATCCACCAATTTGAGTTTAAAATACCACATAACGGTGATAATGACAGTAAATTTTGAATTTTTTTGACCAGGACGTTGATGTTAAAAATATAACTTCATTGTTCCTCGTAGCAGTTATGAGGGGAGGCATTCAACAGCGGTGGTCAGTGCTTTGATTGGGATGGGTGAGTAAATTAGCAGATGAATTTTCAGGGAATGGGAGAAAAGTGGAGGGATAGCGGCGTTAGTAGTAGCCCACTCTTACGTATAGAAGACTCCGAGGCGTCTCCACAGTTTAATGTCCAATCAAAACGGCACACACCACCTGAAATGAAATACATGGTACCCCCAACGGCACCCCAATTAGGGATCGTCACATTACTGAAAACATTTTCCAGGAATCGAATCATAACCCTCAGGGTTGGAGGCTAGTGCATTAGTTATGGCACCAACCAAATGCTTCCCTTATCGACGAAGGCATCGTGAGTGAAGCTTTAAAATGTTTACAAAATCCGAAGAGTGCACCATGGTTTCCAAAATAAAACACTTAATTCTCCCGCAATGAGCTAATAAGTCTTTTTCTGCAACAATACGTTTGTTGGTGCTCGGAACCGAGAGATCAGTGAGCTTAAAGCTTTCCAAAGAACTACGAAACTGTGGTCACTGGAAAAATATGAAAAATAAATTATGAGTTGAAAACCGTGGGAGCTTTTAAGGTCTTTATCTTAACGGGCTGATGCTTCGACGCATTATGGTTTTTACGCGAAGCAGAGCGAGAGAGAGAGAGTGGATGGGAAGGAGGAGGGGAGAGGGGTGACGGGGTGATGAGGATATCGGTAAAAGCGTTGGTCTAGCCGAGCGGAAAGGAGTTGGTGGCGTCTGAGAGCGTGTCTTGGGAAGGGAACCGAAAGGGTGAGGAGGAAGGAAGCGGAAGAGAGTGAGAGGGGAAGATCAATGGCCTTGCGCCGTGGAAGGAGACGCGCGCGCTGCGGGCCACGGAGTGAGGGAGGAGGGAGGGAGGGAGAGGAGAGAGTGAGTGTGACCGAGGGAGAGATGAAAGGCCGATGGGGGAAGGGCCCCTTCCTGAAGACAGGAAGGTGGACTCGAAGAGCCGGAAGGTCAATAAGTCAAGTTGGGCGGGGCGACGGGGGGGCCACCGGGAGGTGGCGAGAGAGTTGGAGGAATCAAAAGAGATGGGAGAGCCTGCCCCCTCCCACCTCCTCTCTCTCCCACCCTCCATCTCTCCATGCAACCCGTACAACTTTTAATGCTTAGAAAGAATGGAGAAAAATTTTGGGGCCGAGGGGGAGGAAATTATTGATCCCGAAACAATGCCGGGAAAAAAAGTCTTTAAGGAAGGAGTTCCTCTCCACAGTTTCGACTCTCATACTTCAACAAGTTCGCCGCAATATTTTCGGGGTCTACGGATTTGAAGAGATTTCAAATATCGCAGCAAAGGAAAGAGTTGGTAGTGAAATCCCGCCATGCGGAATAAGAGGGATAGGATGGAAGAGAGATTAAAGAGTGGACATATTTCCGGTAAATTATCAAGTGTTGATTCGATGTTTTAAAAAAATATTTTTTGCTAATTATTTCATTCAAAAAAAAGTATTCACGGTTCAATGAGTCCTTTAAAAACAGGAAGCAGTGGTCAAATTTCATTACATATTTCATTTCTATTATTTCCTTAAATTTCACTTTCATATATAGCGGTGAGGAGTCTTATTTACCAATCCCAAGAACCTGCGGGAAATGCCGCGACAGTAACTTCTAACGGAGTCATCCGCTAAATTGTGCATTACAACGCAACAATTTTCAAGTTTTAAAATCTTCCACCTTGACCTGGATTCGAATCCGCGTTCCTCGATGTCCGGCCGAATTCTAAATGTGTTAAAAAGTGGATGACTCCGTTAAGAGTGACTGTCGCGGCATCTCCCGCAGTTTCTTGGATTTTGCCACAGGCGAAATACCGTGTTGACTTTAACCTCGTGGACATCGTGCACGACTACAAATGCCGGTGACATTGTATGTACGGAAATTCGTCACAGCATCTTGTCCCTTTAAAACCCCCACAACTTTGAAGTGTAAGAGAACTGGAGACCGCGTTCGGATCCCGACCAAGGCATAGTCTTAATTACATTATATCGGTAATTTTTTATTATTTCATTCCGAACTTCTTTCAGAGAAAGATAATCCATTCAGAAATTGTGATGCAGTAATGGATATTTATGAAGTTAATTTATTTTCTAAATCATTCAAAATGCCGCAAATGTGGTAATATACGTACGTACTTAATGATTATATGCAAATTGATTGTGATTAGTTGATTCCAAAGGGATTAATGACAACACAACATGGAACTCTCTAACTCGAAAAACATTTTCTGTTAGTCATATTCTATAATATGGATGTAATACTAGTATTCAAATATTTCAATTCTGGAAATCATTAAAGCAAAACATAAATTCGCCACCCTGAAGACTGAAATAAATCTGGGTTGGATAATCATTTAATCTAAATATTCTTATTGATAAACTCAAGCTTGGAATCTTGCGGAGCCAAAGAAAGATTCTCTAAGACAGGCTTCACGATTTGCCCAATTTGGCTCAGGATTAGATTATATTAATAAATAGGACTACTTTCACAAATTTTATGATTAATAATAGTTTCAGATGAAATCACACCTTTTTAATGCAAACACTTACATTCTAAAAGTAAAGAAGGATGTTAAGAATTTCAAAATTTCTCTGATATAAATTCGTCCATGAATTATTGCTACACGCATTTATAATTAATGTAAATGCATCTGTTTGTCTTCAACTGAAATATGGAATTACGTCTCGTAATAATCTCATTTTCTCATATTTCTTTGCTTTTATTTTGCCTCGATATCATCCGTTTCTATTTGACCCAAACTTGAAAGTTAAAGTCCGGGTGCTTGATACATCTTCATTTATTTTCACGTAAAAGAAGTAGAACCCTGCATTTGAATTAAATTTAAGAAAATACTTGAATGATATTAAATTAAAATTCTTGCAGACTCCTCGACATAAATTTGCGAAATTAAATCTTGTTTTCGTAAGCTCTACCCCAATGCGAAAAAAATTAATCCCAAAACTTTTAATGTGCCTTTGTGCACTCATCTCTTTAAAGTGCGAGCGAAACTACAATTTCATTTGTGCTAGGAAGCAAGGCTCAAAGTGCTTCTTTAGTTTCTTCTGTTTACTCTCCTCTTTTTTGCGAGAGCAGAGAAAATATCTTTTCCTTTAACTCGTTTCCCGCAAGCCGCAACTCTCGCCTTTTTCCCTGTGAGAAAAAAATCATTTCCTCAACTTATTTACTTTCCGCATTTCGTTTCTGTTTACCCTTCTAAAGTTTGATTATTCCACCTCACATCTCCCATCCGAGCGTTAAGAATGCCCAAATCGCGGCGATAGCTTACGAAATATTTTTACGTGAAGGCGAATAGAGTTCAAACTGATATATGAGCTTAGAAGAGCCTTGATGTATAGAATAGAGCATTAGAATATTTTATATGAAAACTCAAGTAAACGGCTTGTCCAGGGTCACAACAACTTTCATTTCTTTGTCTAAAATTTCGGAAATCAAGGAAAAGGCATTTCTCTGTGCGCGCACAGTTTATTTTTACATGCAATGTGAGATCATATTTAATAAATGCCGATTGTGTGTCAGAAAATAGTAATGGTTTACGGATTGGAGATGGTTACCTTTCGTGAGGAGTCAGCTCGGGAATATACACGTATATGAAGCAATTGGGTTTCGGCTGTCTTTTACTGGGAGCCATAACGGCATTCCTCTATGTACACAAGACGACAGAGCCGAGATCTTTTTATCAAAATGCAAATGCGTTTCCAACTAACATACCTTGACCACGTGTGTATGCTTTAGAACTCCGTGCAGTACACGTTTTCTGTTGGCAATTGTCGTCTTAATTTTTAACTCCACGTGGAAAGTCGGCCGCACTGTGGTGAATCACGAGTAGAAGTAAACGGCTCATCGTTAAAGTACTTCATTTAGAGTTATTATTCAGAAATATGAGCTAAGAATAGCTCCTCATTGGTGAACATCCTAATATTATTCCGATAAACGTAAAAAAAATATTTTAAGTTGATATTCATTCCATTGCTGGAAGTGATTATGCGCACAAATGAAACATTAAAAATATTGTAATGATAGGTAAACCACATTGTAAAAGAAGAGGTCGCTAAGAGAGATCTGTAAATATTATTTAAGTAAATGAAGTACGCCTTATAGTAGAGAAATTCAACGATTTGTTCATAGTAGTTCTGCTTCATTATATCTAAATATATTTCTTCACTGCATATCGGGGACTCCTTGAAAGACACATCAATTTATAAAACTTGAGAAATTGGTGAAAAGTAAGGAACTATAATGAAGTAACTGATTAATTTAAAAGTTTGTTAATAAAATCAATGAGTGCAAATTTGATTTGTTGTGAACCTTTATTTATTTAGTATACTACTTCTCTTCAATGGTTCGCTTGTCGTAAGGAGAGGAGGTGGGAGGATATAGAAATAGTGAACAGAAAGTGGGTGAAAGAAAAATAGGGATGTTAGGAATGACCAACTTCCGACAGATGGAGGTTAAAAATGCGGTGATGGGGTACGTATTGGTTACGTTTACAGGATTCAGTTGCATGGCCCACACTCCATTTTGTGCAGGAAGAGTAATTTACAGCAATAGGTATTAAAATTGATGAACTTTGAAATATTTGTTTATAAATTGATGATGACAGTTGTCAAATATCGTGAAACTAACAAAACCGGTAGCTCCGAGAAGAAAAGAGTGGAAAATGGTTTAAAAATTATTATTTGTTTCTCTTAAAAATTGATGGAAAATTCACAAAGTCGTAGAGTTCCATGCTTGGGCTTTATAAAAAATATACCTCAAGAATTAATGTTCAGCACTACTACTCGTACATTAATTTAATCCATTAACATTAATTTACTAATAATTTAGTCCTTATTTCCTTATTTAAAAAGTAAACTGAATATTAAAAACAGATCTTAAAACTTTGAATGATTATATGAAACTGTGATAACATACTTTGCTACATTATCAATATCTCGTTGAGCACCGGTGACATCTACAGGGGTCAAGTAGACTTCAGGCAGCAAATTGATCTCTTCCGATCCCAACCCTTATTGTACAAATTCACCTGTTAAGACGGTTTTTGCTGACCGAAATATCGATATGGGAATTTTCAGGTGTTTTACGTAGCCTCCCAAGCACGGTGGAGAGATATCATACGTTCATGGAATTCATACTAGTTAAAATTTCAATTCTCCACTTCATGTGCTAATGAAGTTGGCTTTACATGACCGCCGTAGATCGTTGACTATGACATATATTTAAGGGACGTGTGGTTCTCAGTCCATAACAAAAGACGCACCTACGTATAAACAGATTTTAGCATCAACATTTTTTTCAGAAACTTCAATGTGATTTTGTTCGCCTGGAGAGGATATTTTATTTTATAGTATAAATTACAGGTCTCTCTCTATATCTATTAACATTTTTGGGATAATGATTTCCCAGAGGCTAGGTAGTCAGATTGATAACATGTGTTTACTCTCGAGTCATATATTTTAATATAGTGTCGGGAAGGTAATATTTGCATTTATTTGTTACTTAGGTATGCGGTACCTTCCATAAAACCTGTTCCTTTGAAACAGTTTTCCTATATTATAATACTTATTTTCTTGAAAATATAATACTCTCCACATTTATTTTAAGGTAAAAATATCTCCTGTTACATCAAAAAGTGTTCCATATACGTAAATTACTGCTAATTTTAATGACGGTATTGGAAACTTTCAAAATATGCTATTTGTGAAACGTATATTCTGAATGAAAGGAAAGAGATTTTAAAATGTGAGTGCATTTGGAGTTCTGGAGGATGCTGAAACCAAAATGAAATTTCCAAATGAATTTATACATCAGTCAAAGTATAATCTTCCCTTGTTCATCATTTAAGAAATCTTTACTCGATGATAAGTGAAATCGAATATCCAATTGTGTAGCATTTTAATTGATTTTGCCAAAGCACTTGACAAAAGCGTGCATCTCTCCCTGCTCATTGGAATACCATCAGATTGTCAACCAGAGAGCAGCATATAATATTCTTATCTCACAATAAATAGAAGGGCAGCTTAATTTCCATCACTGGTCAATAGTTAAGTGATTTCCTCCGTTATCATATCTTCGTGTATTTCAATTAAAAAAAGATATCAAGTAGCTATAGTAGAGCCCTCTATTGAAATTCTCTAATTTCGGCTTAAAAATAAAGTGTAAAATTCAATTAATGCTTATTTGAATATTCATTTTCCATCTTTGGGGCATATTCTACCGTTGGAATCCTTTTATGCGTGGATTACTGTACTACGATATTTTTTTACAAGCGAACGGCATATAATGAATATTTTATTGTCAAGGTGACGTGGATTTGGTAAATTTGAAACAGGTGAGGGGAATGAGCGCTTGAAAACCTACAGAATGCATACGTTATAAATGATAGCATACATAATTCCGTTTAAATTAATTTGAATTGCATAAGGATTCGTCACAAAATTACTAATCAAGTATTCATTAGGTACTTCAAAGTAATGCATTCCAAAATGCGCACTTAACTGTGAAATCGGAACAATTGTTCTCTAGCAAAATGAAATTCGGAATATAATGGAAAAGCCGCATTAATGCTCGTCTGATATTTTGCTTCTCTTTTACTTGCGTTTTTTACAATATATTATTGCTTTTCTCAAGACATGCATTCATTCCGATTCACCTGGCATCTTTCTAAAACTATGATAGTGATTTACATATCCTAGTTTTTACAATAATTCAAATCCAAAATTAATTAAAAATTCCTTAAATTCCACTTAGCGAATAGCGAGGCGCTTATTTACGCAACCCGCCCAAGTATCTCTGCCAGCGTATTTCATTTCCTTGCACTGTGAGATAGAATATTTTTAATGAAACTGAACGATAGACTAAGTGGCTGAACAAATTGGATAAATCACTTTTGAGAGAGGCGACGGAAATTTCCACTATAGTTTCGATTTTTGCGCTCTGCTTCTCGTATGTTTGCAGAAAAATCATTCACCACTTCCAAGTATTTCCCCATGTCGTTCTCAGAATAACATTTCAGCACAAATACGCGTCACATTCCACGCTATAAATCACACTTTGTCTTGACGTTCTCGGATGCTGTAAATTTACTCTACGCGCTTCATCCTGTCTCTCGCAATCCTACGACCTTAAATTGCGAGGCCGAAATACATATTTCTTGAATAACGTTTGCTTTGAAATAAAGTTTCCAACTCGTCAGTTCCATGCAAAGTCGCCGCAAATTAGGTTTATATATTTTCCATTTCCTTGTGGCCCAGGGACACGATATTTTATTTATTTATTCCCTCCTCTTCCGTTTAACAAAGAACTATTTGAATGGGTAAAATTTACACTTGTTTTGAACTAAGTGTTCCCCATTTATTTATATAAATTTGCGCATTATTTAAGTCTGTTTGGTGAATAGATTTTTCCCCTTATATTCTCTCCCTTATCCTCTCTATTATCCTTCAACCATCCCACCTTGGGCTTGCACCCCTTGTCACACTCCTTTTTGGTGGACCGCAGGGTATTTATGTATATATCTCGCCAAGAACTTGCCATCATAGTTATTTTCCAATAACCTTTTCCCAGAATTTTCATTTATACACGAAACAAAAGAGACATTTCTTATCGTTTTAATTATACTGGAGTACTCACTTTGAGGCTGAATGATTACCAGAACTAAATAATGTTGTAAATTAAAATCAGAATAGTAACTGTTAACATGACAGAGATTTGCTGTAATGAAAGTTAATAATGTATTTTCAAGTTACATTCGAACTGCGACAGATGAAAAGTGAGTCTTTTTCCATAATTTTAGTACAAGTGTAAAATCGTGAGTGCTTTCTGGAAATCGAACCTTACTTTTCACCTCTTAATTCTTTTCACGACGATAATACACAGTTACTTTCATAAATTTTTACTTAATTGCATCGTATTGTTATAATTTTATCATTGTTTATATTGTAGTCATAATGATTATTTATCACAAATTTACAGCCTTCCGCATATTCCGAGTTAAGATTCTTTCTCCCTTTGCCTGGAATAGCCCCTAAACATCTTACTACAGATTTTATATAAGGAAAAATATCTCTTAGAGTAAATTTAGAATCCCTAAGCGTACACGACCTGGACTGGCACTGTTATAATTAGATAAAACCGCATTATAGCTGCCCCTGATGCACGTGGTGCTGCGCAGTGCATATATTAGAGCCTTCTGAATGCATTTGAAATGGGAAGGGAGACTTAAGCGTGAAGAGGTAAGTTTGGGAATTCAATCCAACCACCTCCCACCAACATGCTCCAAGAAGTTTGGTGATTCGTCATAACCAGGCATTCGAATGTGACTCAACTCTAAGGTAGGACAAACAATCCTCAGAAGCAAGCGTAACAATGGGCTGTACCATTCCGCATTTAACCTCCTAAGCATGATCATCAGCAAATACATCTATAGAATGTCTCCCAAGTAGCCGCATTACCGTGGTGGTAGTTCACCAGCCATACATGTGTTAATATTAGTTCATACATATGGACATAGCTCGTGCACAAAAATATTCGTGTGCACAACATGCCTGCCGAAATGTTCATTGACTTCCCGAACGTGCAAGTATATACCGTCCCGGTGAGTGAAGTCTCACCTTTACCGGTCATTGTGCATGAGAAACGCATGGCATTGAAGAAAGAAACATGGGTGAAGTGAAAGTGTGATTTGCGAGAAGACGGAACTTAAAACTAGGAATCACATATGAAATCTTATCCTAACAAGAAAGGAAAGCCGACAGGGAACAGCTTTTTACAACTAGTACAATATAAATTCAGTAACAGTAATAACTGCCCACCGGCGCACTCTAAGCATAGAGTTGTATAAAATGGAAACGGAGGCAAGGAGTGCCCATTTCCCACAGCGGGAAATTGCACTTGAGCTAGAGGGTAGTACGGAGACCTTGAAGCGGATATAATGATACTAACATATTATATAGGACGTAGGAAGAGATCCGTCGGGCCGTGAAGCGGCTTGTTGCTATGTGAAAGATTTCAAATTAAAAGACAAAGGAGAGGCTCATAGGCGAGTTATATCTTTAGGCAGTGTATATGTGTGTTTCTCTCCGGGGTCATGGTCCCAGATGGTTTGTAGCAGCGGATTTCCAGACGGTGGGAGGCGGGATTTGAAAGACTCGACTTGCGAGCGAATAAACTCCGCAACGGACGGGAGTCTATGCACCGCTCGCACGTCAGCCATTCTAGTGAATCGACTCACTTGGAGTAACGACCGAACAGTTTTGTTTTGGATGGTCTCAAGGTGACATACCTGTGTATATCACACATTAATAGGATAAATAATTAAATGTTTGTCTTTAAGTTAATACATTCGTGCAAATATACCTGTAGGTATGATTTTGTGATGAAGGCGTATCGTGTGAAGGAAGCACGAGTATATGAATCGGTAGGTGAGGTTCTTATCTCTCTTACTTTATCTCGGTGCTTGAATTCGCCAATATAATTTGCGGGTAAAGTAATTCTTTCTCTCTCTCTCAGGTTCTCTGAACCTTCTTAAGGTCTAAGTTGCTCTCTACGTGAATCAATCTGTGGGGTTCCAATCTACGAGTAACTCTAAAATGAGACTTTTCAGACGTGACATGGTGGAATATCATGATTGATTAAAATTGACAAATTTCCACAAAATAAAATTTATTACTACCGGTTTCAATGTTCCTACATCATCATCAGGTGGATGATGAAGTTACATTCAAGCTGGTCGTAATAAATCTTATTTTGTGGAAAATTGCAATTTTTTTATTAATAAATACGAGTTATTCGTTCATTTGGTCACGCTTGCCCTCTTCTCGTAGCCGTTTCAACAGATCAGGCGAATTTTCTCTGAAGATATCCTAATTTCTCAATGTTCTTGGGCCCGCATCTACATAGGAGTTTCATATGTTTTACTGTCACTATGATTCCTATAAGGAATATTTTCTTCACTCTCAAACTTCTCATTTCCAAGCATTACCATTGTCATAATATAGGTTTTGTGATCGTATTCACGATACTAGAATAGGTTTCCACGTGCATATTAATACACAACTTACATAAAAAATTATGTACAGACGATATATGCACAAAGAGTACAAAATATATCATAGAATAATTGGTGTGTGTGACTGTAACAATGAATTTAGTTTTTTAATGAAACAAATTCGGGTACTTGGGTCAATTTTTTTATGAATACATATCGTGCGAGGGAAAAATGGGCTCTTAAATTCTTCGGTGACGTTTCATCTATCCTATATATCCCTGTAATAGAATCTACGAACATAATCCTGGAAAATAATTATTCCCCCTGAATCGCAAGACAAATAATTCCCCCAACATACCCGTCAGGTTTTTCTCTTCTAGTACCTTTTTTTTAAAAAAACTAGTAATGAATTTTCTTTCAAGCCTTTTCCAATTCCGTAATTTGGGCTTTTCCCATGAATCCAAAATGTAACACCTCTCATTTGCATTTTCACTAAATTTTTCTGCAACCCTTATAATAAAACGTATTTTCATTGGGATTGCCACGCCTCATTAATCCGGCGTGTGCCGTCCATAAATGGTTCTATATTGTCATTGTTTACGCTTAAAGCTATTTAAACATTTATTTTGCGAAAGGAAATACGGCCCATCACTAGACGGTGTGCAACTTTCATTTTTAGTTTGCTCAGGTACTAATCCGAGCGGATGGGCACCCTAGTTGCTTCTCGTCGTTGACAGATGCGTCTTCAGATCTCCTCCTGCGAGAGGCGCGTCGCGGCGGAAATCCCTCCCAAATGCCACGCATATCAATCAATCAGCCACACCCGGCAAGGCATACTCAATCGGCCATTCCCAGTCCCCTCTTGAGAGTATATGGTTCATCGCGAAACAGCTCCCTGGTTACAGAGACATGGATTCAGGTGGGACGATGGTCATTATCATCTAAAGCCATCAATTTGGGTGACATCCGTTAGTCGCAGCTCTGCATTCAGATCTCCTGGTGACATCTACATGACTCCACGCCAATCGACTGTGCTGGTATCGACCGCCCCAATTATACGTGACTTCAGATCATATGCGTAACTTTGGTAGTTTTAGTGTATGTGTAGGCAGATATACTTCGACTGCCATCCAATGTTTTTGAAGTTTTGGCACGTAAATGTGCTGTATTACATTTTATTACAAACGTAAAATGACTGTGCAATATTTAAGTATGTTTTATGATAAATGAAAATTCAAAATGTCAATCTTTTACACATTATAGATACCAGGTTAGTTGCGTTTGGTAACTTCTTTATTCCATTATCAATACAAGATTGGTAAAACACTTAGCCCTGATTCTTCAACCCATATCTTTGATCACTTTCCTTTTCCTTGTCTCTTTCCATGAATGATGGCAACTTTGGGTGGTTTACATGATGTACATGCAAATGTGAAAGTTTGTCAGCGATACCTACGCATGAAATGAATAGGACGTGTATCAGTTCCCTTGCTGTGATTGGTGTTTTAATAGTGGTAGAATTAGTGTTTAAGCCTATTATTGCCGTAATATTTTTTCTCAATTCAATAATTGTTTTAATAAGTGGACATTCATTGTTGGTATATCAGTATTTACCAACGGTCAGAAATAACCTTGGATTTTCTGTACCTTAGTCTTTGGTTCTATCCGAAAGTCAATTATTGGAAGTCTATTCTCTAATTTAATTTATATAATGAGAACAAATTTGCATACAGCCTGTGGAAAAACCATACTTAAAATAATTTACATATTTGACTTAAACGTAGTGAAACCGTTACATATCACTGCAATATTGCGTAATCAGCATAACGACTGAAATTCTCTGGTGGCCCATTAAAAAAGGATGTCGTAATGCGTTCAGTTAATTTTCAAATCAATCATCAGGTCATTTCGTATAATTTAGATTTCAACTTCCAAATTTCTGCATTTTAAATAATGAAGCCCTTATAATCGAGCTTAACTCATAATTGTTTGGTCGTTTCATAGTAAATACGTATAATACATTTCCAAAATTGATCTCGTGTAGAATAGAGGAGCCAGATTTGTAAATCGTTGTTGTAATAAACCTCGTAGGGTATCAAAGTTATTGGAGGAGCTAGGCTGAGAATCAGTTACTGAGCGCTGGTTAAGTTACAGATTAAATCTCTTGAATAAATTGGAAGGATATCTCTTAGGCAGTGATGTTGAAATGTCTTATTACCCCCATCATACTACGGTAGGAGAGAGCATGTAAATGAAACTGAAGAGATTAATTCTAGAACAGATAGATTTAAGATGTCATTTTTTACGAACTACATGGGATCAGAATAACATTATCCGACCGATGTAGGATCATACTTGTGGGCTGTATTCGGGTAAAAATTGCAGAAAAACAGAATATCAGTCCGTGGTAGGGTCCGACTTCGCGTAGACGTCAAGAACTGGGGACGTAAGGGATATACGCCAGTGTGTGAAGTAGTCTGGAGTGGAAGAGGGACGAACTGCCCTAAATGGGTGCCCTTCGTCTTTGGCGGTGGAGCCTGCCTTCTCAGTTTTTAAAGAAGTCGAGTATCCTCAGGGCCCACAAAGCGGAGACATTCGGGCTGATAACAGGGGGTAGAGGAGGGAGCATGAATTAAATGCAGATAATTTAAGAGTGGCTGTGTTTTCCTTTTCTCTCGTTGGATTATTTCGACCAGCTCCAACGAATACAGGTACGACTGCTTGTCTTTATTTTGCAGTTGCAAAATTTTAAATTCTACCTGGCTAATGGCCACCATGGAAGTCATGTTCGTTGATGAGGTACAATATTGGTGTTCTTTGATAGGGATGGAGAAATTACTTGCCCGTTTTCCCAACATAAATGGCGTCGCACCCACACGTAATGTTGCATTCGTCACTCATCCTGAGGTTGTCAATTTTGTCTTTATGGGTACAAAACATTTAATGTGCATTGTAAAAGAAGAGTCAAGATTTATTCTTCGGGATATCGTTGCGTGTACGGTGGGACAGTTTGCTAACCAACGGGATTTTTAGCCACTTGCGTGCATCCTCTTCAGAATCTCTGCGAAGAGACCAGCTGAAGCTAATAGTGGGCTTTTCCTGCTATTTCCTTAGCAGGCTGGTCATATAATCTTCACAGTAGCCATTCTTAACGGTAATGTTCTTGATGGTTGTGGATTTTTGTTCAAAACCACTAATAGACGTCGATCTGGACTTTGTAAATTGTGAATAGTTGTAGAGTTTACGAGTGTTATTCAAGATAGAAATATATACATTTTATATATTTAAAGTAAAAACGGAAAACTTGCGTGGCACTTACATTCGTGAATTTCCTATTTTTTGTATGAAAATACATTTCGGACAAATATGATATTTATTTTTGAGACAATTTTTTCATTGCTGAAGAGCTGTAGAACTATTTCAATGTAATCGTTGGCGCTTCCTATTATGATGTTGATAGAAGCATCTAGTTTAACACATACGTATAGTTATAAAATTTAACTAAATATTTTAGTACTGATTGTATAAATACTATTTTTAAGCTAAACACAACCATGAGTCATAAAACACCAAACCGTACAAATATATAAAATTGCAGCGCATTAAATAACAATATTTGCATTGAACGGCCAAAGAGAAGAAGAATAGGCATTTTATACAGCATAGGGGGCTCTAGACTTTATTGGAAAACTAAAGAAAACTGAAGAAAAAATATTGCGGGCAGAAAGACTGCACCGTTCTCAAGCACACCAAAACCAAATCCTTTTAAGATATCTACGTACTTCTTTTCAGGGGGTTAAACCTTCAGCGACGTGGTAGACAACATATAGATAGAGATGTTTATTTGGACGAAACTGAGAACGCAATTGTCCCTTCCTCCATTTAGCCCATCGCCGTATACATAGAGCATACAATTTATAATTACATGCATGCATACACATAAATACATAGTATAGACATACACAAATTCATTATGCACAGATTTGTACATCGAAAAGAAAAGGAAAAAAAAATATATCCAAATATTTCAATTAAGGATATAGTACACCTACACATGTACAAATCCTGCAGAGACAAGTGTTAGTAGTCAAATGAAATGAGGACACATCACGTATTTTGGGTAAATTGTCGCCACAAGAAAATTAAAAAAATAAGATAGCTTCTGGCATTACTTCGCAGGTTTAGTCATTTAACCTTTCTCTAATCATTATCTACCCACCAATAAAGTTGAATTTCTCCTCGCATCATACATTTTAATCCTAAACATAGTATATGGCGTTATTACATGGATATGTATGAGAGGCGTTCCGAATGTTAAATCCCATCTGAGACCTTAACCCCGTCGAAGAGAAACCAACGAGGGCGGACGCGGAGGCGAGTGGTCGGCGAGAAAGGGCGAACCCCATGCGACCGGAGGAAACGAGGACGGAACTGTCAACTGGCTGGAAAGTCTCCAATTAAACTTAGGAGAGGCCCTTTCGAAGTCGCGCGACTGGGAGAGGGACCAGATGAATGGGGAAAGGGGGAGAGGTGGTGGAGTGCCCTCTCCTCCTTCCGCCGTGGTGTGGTCGAAAGCGGAGGAGGGTGTGGTGCGGGAGGGGGGAGAGAGGCAGCTTAAAGAGTTTTGAGTTCCACAGAGGGCGCGACAATGAATGATTCTCCTGTCCCGGGATATTGTGAGCGTACTAGGATGGCGTAGGGATGGTTTTTGGGGGTGGACTTGCTCGCAGTCGTGGTAAAGGAGACGGAGAAGTACAGACGTGGACAAAAGAGGGAAGGGAGCGAGAGTAAGGGGCTTAGGTCTAGGGAAGAGAGGGTCAGGAAGTGTTCGCAAAGTTCATAAACAAGCGTTAAGACTGAGAAGGAGCGTAGGAAGGGAGAGTATTGCTTTTCTCTCACTCACCAATTCTCCCTATTCCTCCCCCTTCATCGCCTCTTCTCTCACTCTTTTGCTTTCTCTTCCTATCCTTTTCACGCTCTTTTTCTTTCTCTATCTCTCCCTCCCACTTTATTTCTCACCCTCCCTATCTCTCTTGGCAAAAAATCACTCCGAGTATTTGACTCTGTAATCGGATTTCGGAATATTTAAGTTGATGTTTGAAGGAGTATACAAGTATATGTATATATTTAAAAGGAAAGTCAATCGAAGGAATAGTTTCGGCCTCACATTGCTAAAAATGCGTTGATGTAGCCCAAATAAAAGCCACACCCTCCGACGGGAAGATTTTTGGAGAAACGCTTTTTAAGATACATCGCATTGAATTATCTAAGGTTGGTATGGGTACACGCTGTTCTAGACCGTAACGAGAAAAATATGGGCAGTGAATATAAAGCTATTGCCGCCCTCTCTTTGTTTTATTCGTTCATGAATGATTACTACATTTTGCTATTTCAGATTCTGATGAGGACGGCCTGTGCCGTCGAAACGTCAAAACTACATTGTGAGTGTCCTTTCTTTGTTTTAAAAAACCTATATAGTGATATAAAATTTGGACGGCACAGTAGAACACAAAGCTATAAATAGAGAGCACGTAAAGGACACTACAATTAAGAAAGTTTAAGTATTCTGCCTTCTCAGAGGTTTTCTTCAGTTGAGTCTCAACTGAAGAAGGCCTTAGAGAGGTCCGAAAGCTTACACTTTCTGAAATGTGTTATTTTACGTGCTCTCTATTTATAGCTTTGCGTTTTATTGTAAGTACAAATATAAATAAATAAATATATATATATATATGTATGTATTTAAGCTCATGTGATTTTTACATAACTATGTAAACATATTCTAAATAGAACTTCTTATAAACCAGCCAAATTATCATTAAAGACTTAACATTTTACTTCGTCAACATTTTGCTACAGGCCTAATTAAGTGTTCATATGATTACTGTTTGTGAATTCGGAGATAATCATAAAATAAAAGCAAGTTTAATTTTGTTCTTTGTTACGCTTGCTATGGGTTTAACCCCTCAATAAGCATAAAAAGTAACTTAAATGAGAGAATTAGTTTGCACTAACCCAAGGGAATAATAAAGCCGTTCACACTCTCAAGATATGGCTCGCCGTAGCCAATTGTGGCTGTGTAAACAAGTGAAATGGAAACGTATTTCCTGGGAAAGGGCCATATTGTTCTCGGTCTGGCCAATGTTAAGTTCTGAAACTTATTCACTTTCCCTTAATATGTTGCTGTAGAAAGTCTGGTTTCTCCCCCTCTGCAATGTTACTCCTACCCGAGGAGTGCGGCTTTTCCAAATAGTAAACTCGTGCTATCAACTGGGCCGATCTCGCCCGGCTCGATCAGTGCTCTATATCCCTCGGTTGTGTGCGGGAACGTCAGTTTAAGATAAAGATTATATTAAAGGGAAATAATTAACGGCTACAATTATACATGATTCATTTATCCCGTTCCTATTCACAAATGACTTAATTATGCAGATGTAATTACCTCAGATATTAGAGTGTCTTTTCTTTTCTGTTCCATATTATATGTCCATGTACTCTACGGAGTATGGAATAACATCCCTAAGGGCGGTAAAATAATTTAGGAGTAAACATTAATGACACGTTATCTTGAAATGATCATGCAATTGCTATCTGCATAAAAATAAAATCATCCCAGCATTCACTGAAAAGGTTAAAGCACATTGCTCCTCTCTCCTTAAAGATGCTTCTTGTATCCTCTCTTCTCATACCCCATTTTGATTACTGTGATGTGGTATAGCAAGACCTTTCAGGCAAAGTGAAAACCAAATTCCAGAGGACCCATAAATCCTGTGTGCGTTTCATATGTGATCTTAGAAAATACGATCATATCTCCTACTTATTTACAAGAATATCCTGGTTAAAGCTTTTACATAAAGGCATTTACATATTCTTTCAATTTTATACAGGATATTTTCAAACCACACCTATTTTTTTCCTAAATATTTCCTCCCCATCAGCTCAATCCACAACAGGAACACTAGGGATAACAATGAACTTCTTGTCCCACGCCATCACACGAAAACCCATCACAATTATTTTCATGTTACAGCATGCCGTCCGTGGAACTCTCTCCCAGATGATATAAAAAACTCTTCATCCACAAAAACATTTAAAAGAGCACTTCACAAGTTCATTTTCCCCAGTTCAAAATCTTAGCCAAACATAACCACACGCCTCCCTCATTTCACTCAGCTGCTATACAGATCGCCGTTTCTACTTTTTCTTTTGTCAACTCATGCATTAGAATTTTGCTTAATTATTTTAGTTAATGTTGTTTTTCTCATTACTCGTCATGAGTTGTTAATATAATTAATTTCTTCATTTAAATATCAGTAACATAATAACATATAGGCCATGTGAAAAATGATTGTTGCAATGTATATGTATGTTTTCTCTAATTAATTGGGTTTCTCTTCGTGGGTGTTTTCCTGCATGGCTTTTTATTAGGTGAGCAATGCCACGTTCTCTCTAGCTTTTCCCACAAACCTCATTCTCTGCTTAGACTTTCCCTATTTCATTGTTCTCTTTCTTCACTGTCATTTATAATAAGTATGTGTGTATGTTTAGGTCTATACTTAATTTATATATGGATGTATATTAAAAAATATATTTCAATGTGTAAATCTGTGCATAAAATATGTATGCCTGCCTATATGTATTTATGTGTATGCATGCATTTTTTTATAAATGTTATGCCTAATATAGTTAGTAAACAACGCTAGGTTTAATGGAAGAATGGAGCATTTCGTCTCAATTTCGCCCAAATAAATACCTCTATCAATCTATTGAATAAGCAAACATGTTTTGTCGGTGTGCTAGCCCTGTAAACGAAAAAGTCATCACTTGGGTGTGATTGCATATTGCTTATTACCGTAATAAAACATTTCTTCTCCATGATCTTTGTAGGTTTTCAGTAACAGTTTTTCATCAAATCATTCCCTAAGATTTTCTTTTTGCTTGGTCTAATTCCTTGAAAACAAATGAGGAAATACTGGAGAGGGTAGGTGAGGAGAGAGGTTTGTTGAGAGAAATCCTATGGAGACAGGAAAAAATGGATGAAAAGCGTATTAAGCGGTAGTGGAATGTTGAAGAAGGTAATAGAGGGGAGAATGTTGGGCAAGCGAGGAAAGGGTAGGAACAGGATAGGGATGTTGGACGGGATGATGGGGGGAAAGAAGTACACAGAGATGAAGAGAGACCTGATCTAGAGTAGGTTGCTGGATTGGGTTTTATTTTGAGTTGCAAAATGTTTACTTTATAGTTGTGTCCATCCAAAAACCTACCTTAGCCGGTAAATTACCTAAAAAAATATAGAGTGTGTATATATGTACATACGAGTATATACACAAACACCCTATCTATGGAGTACCACGTCCTTAGTGTATGCATTAAAAAGATATACTTGTATATATACATGTAAATTTAAAAAATCATGCAAAATGGTTATAGAATTTTAACGAAAATGAAAACAGGGAAAAGGGATAGGCAAACAAAAGATGAAGCAAATGTTAAAGGGTGTAAGGTTGCGGATTCCCAATAGAAAAAATATTCACTTTGGGAGGTTGCAGGGTGAAAAATGTGGATGGAGGGCGGCAGTGGGGTGAAGGGGAGGGACTTGTGGAATTTTATAATTGTATTGAATATTTGGGAGTGAGGGACATTTAGTTTGGTGGGGGGACGAGGATTTATTATTTTCTTAATGCGGTTGGGTTTCTTTAGGATTGCGGCCTAATGTGCGTGGTGGGGAAATCGGTTGAGGCAGTAAGAGCGATTTGTTTCCTTTTGTCCTAGGAATGTACGTACTTGGCAGCCATGGGTAGGGTTTTGCTATTAAGATATTTATCGGTGTCCACGCGTTTACCCCAGGGCTGGCGAGACATTCTGGGTATCGGTGTGGGGAAGGGGGCGATATTACACTGGGGGTGGCCACAGAGTGAGAGGGAGATTTATTTGAAACGTTTGACTTGCATTTAAAATTGATGCATATTTACTTTTCATTTTAAAGTTTATTCCGTTAGCACCGACCTTATGAACTGCGCCACGAGACTTGGGATGACGCTCTGGCACCAAAAGCAAGTCGAAGTAAGATGCTCATCATTTGCATTTGATAAATGTATATGTTTTTTAATTTCGATGTTGGACGGGATAAAGGGAGGAAGGAAGTACACAAAGATGAAGAAGGACTTAATGTAGCGTGGGTTACTGGATTATGTTTCATTAGGAGTCACATAATATTTATTTGGTAGTTGTGTCCAACCAAAAACCTACCTTAACCGGCAGATTACTAAATAATTAAATAATTCCTTGATTATTATTTTCGGTGGATTTCGCATTTCATTCCTTTCTATTCGAGTTATGAAAATTGAATTTTGGCTCTACCTATTTCTATTTTCATCCCAAGTCATTAATACCTGCCAGACTACCATCTCCATCGATTGAAAAGTAATGCTTATTTAAGAGCAATAGGTGTAGCTCTTTCAAAATATAAAAACAAATATTTCTTTAATTTTATACCCCTTG
Source organism: Hetaerina titia (assembly GCA_037158775.1). Lineage (NCBI taxonomy): Eukaryota > Metazoa > Arthropoda > Insecta > Odonata > Calopterygidae > Hetaerina > Hetaerina titia. The sequence continues at coordinate 93,093,927 of CM073775.1, read as the reverse complement.
AGTTCCAAATTATCCACTTATTTAATTTAATCTTTCTAGTAAGATTTGAAGAACAAAGTAATGTTAATTCTTGTCATAGAACTTGCTGTGAAGGGGAAGTCTGACAATGGTTATCGTATTACGGTTACCTTACCCAATTTATTGGTCTAATTAACTTGTTGATGATTATATTTAAGTCTCTCTGAAAAAAACACATCCGTCAGTTGATTACAATTTCCCTCAGCTTCAATCATGGCAGCATGACTGACTTTTTTAAGCCCCCCATAACAAACTCCCTGCATCTGGATACTTTAATTGATAAATTGAAATAAAAATGCTTAAACTATTACATTTTAATTCCGAGAACCTTTTGAGGAAAACAGAGCATTCAAAATCATGAGGAAAAACATCATAAGTAGCTGAGGGAAATTCTGAGAATCTGAGAGAATTTCAAGGGAAGCAATCCGCCTTCACATCTGGCGTCGAGTCATATTCTTTACTGCCAATTACTCAAATTTCTAGCGATGGAATCAAAATCAGAGCCCATGTACCATAATACAAGGTTAAAACAATGAGTTCTATACCGACCACAACTTAGATACGTTTACCTTATAAAAATGTCAACGCCAATTTGAGCCCACTTGAAGAATCAATAAGAAATTCTTTGACAATCAGTTTGGTTTATTCGTGGACTGCTCCCCGTTAAAAAATACCTGTCTCCAGGATTTCCGAACAACGAGTTAAGTAATGATATAGGGTGAATATGTCGAATCCATATGCGTAAATTACACTCCTACTTTTCTTCATCAAATTACTTACAGGGCCCAGAAAAATCATCGTATCTTACCTGCTTTGAAACTACTGAACAATATTACTCCACCTGTACCGTTCATGCAAATCAGGAGATTGTGCAACGGCGTGTATAGTGCAAGTATTGAATTCTAATTCAGATTGAGGATTTTTCTGGTTCTTTTAGTAATATCTTCCCTCATTGCCCCAATGTCGTTGACTTATTGAATCTTTCTTCCACTTTCGTCACAATACCCTTTCCATTTTAGTGTTAGAGAAGATTCACTCAAACTTATATGGCAAGAACGTATGATATTATTATATTTACGACGAGTGAAAAATTACTCGAGGATAAGTTTTCATTAATTCCTGATGATCTATTATTTTTACTTGGTGGTATGCTGTTTAAGAAAGGTCATGGATAAGCACATACTTAACATCTCTAAATTTTTCAGTCTCACTCAAGTCAAAACCTGACCCCCATTAAAATAAACTTCTTTGATTCCGCATAAATTCTACGTCCCTTCCTTCTGTCCAACAGGCCAACCCTTTTCATCCCCCTTCCTGGCTTGACTAACTTTCTCTCATCGATCACACTCTTCAATACCAAATCGCCTAACAAAAAGATCTACGCCCACATCTCCTGCCTCTTTTGGCTTTCTCACGACGATTCTCCTTCTCTCCTGCCATGTCTAGTTCCTCTTCTTTAGACCTTTTTACTTTTGTACTTTTCTCCACACCCACTTCTCAAAAACTCCTACTCCACGTTTATCATTTTGCTCCGACTTTGCACCGTAAAAAATCCCGCCGTATGAAAGATTTTTCACTAATTCTTTCTAATCATTCTCACTACGTAAAAGTTCACGTCATGAACGCCCTCCTTCTTGTTATAACTGATTTTTTACATGCAATTCTTCTAATGCTCCCATTATCTTCAACATCCTGATCCAGAATACTTCCATGGTACGTAAATTGTTCTAACCAGTGATTCATTCGATAATTTTAAATGAAACTCCTAATGCTTTGTCTGCAATTACTAAAATTTATTTTCCGCGAGAGAGTAATGGGAGTTTATTTCCATTCGCTGGATGCCTGACCTCTCAAATATCTCAGTTGATGATTAAGGTAGAACGTCTCCTGTAAGATAATTATTCTTCTTACTTTGGCAATGTATTTAATGTAAGCGTGGAACTCAAGGACGAAAATGTCTCTCCATAGGATGTAGGGCATAGGGACAAATTTAGGTGCAATTAAAAAAACGAGTTTCTTAATGCAACGATGGAAATACGTGGTGCATATAAAAATGAGGTTCAAGGTGTGTAAAGAAAAAAGAGGGAAGAAAATCCAATGCAAAACATGGGTTGGGAATTGTTGGTAAAAAAACAAAATCACTGGTAACTAAATGACAAAATCAAATATTAATTAGCACGTTCGATAACATGTTAGCTTAAAAGAGAATTGAAAATTTATGTGAAGAAAAAAATAGTTGTGGGCTCGATGAAATTTCAAACATTATTAATGATGCTGATCAAATAATAAAATGAAAAAAATTCAATAAAGACAATTAGGATCAAATTATGAAGTTTAATTATCAAATTACCAATAAAATACATGGAAAAATGAGTACGCATTGAATAGAATTGTAAATAGTTAACGCCCTTGCATCAAAATGTGATAAAAATCTTAAAATACACAACGAAAAAAAACTTTCAATTTCAATTTCATGGAAATGTGTTTTGCTCGATGGAAATAACAAAAAAATATCATAAGATTTATTATGGAATCAAAACCACTACATTGATTCATCGCAATTCATATAATTAATTTTTCATCTTGTAAAAGATATAATATTATGGTTTTAAAATGTTTTTGAAATAAGTACATTAGCCCTTAAAATTCTTTAACGGATTAAAAATATCACATCTCTCTTGAAGCATGCAAATGTTTTAAAAACGCTTAAAATACTTTGATTTCAAAGAATTTTTAAATTGAAGCAAATATACAGCAAGGAGCATTACTCCATGTTTGTTATTTTACAGGATTGGTGGTATTTCCACTTTAAGAAACCAGAAACTTTATTTGAACATCATGGAACAAAGGAATTTGGTTGAACACGCTCTGAATTTCGTATCAGAAACTTAAAAATGTAATTTTAATTTCTCGTAAAACGTAAGTTTGAAGGGATATTTCTTCACAAAAATCTAGATGAGTGGTTTTTTGGCCCAATTGTTATTAAATTTCAGTTAATTGGTTTGTGAGCAATTTACATGAGAAATCATTAAAAAATATTTCATTCATATTGCTTTTATTCATCTTTTATGGATTACTTATTTCACCCATAAACGCAACTTGTTTTAAATTCAATACGTGCAATCATGCTTTAGGGGACCAAATTCCTGCTCCGAATTCTGTCGCGTTTAAGACGATACATCTTGCGTTGTCACAGTGGCATACTTTTCCTCCGTCTCCCCGAAGCTACTCGCATCCCATCGCCGTGGTCTACTAAGCCCATTGTCTGCTTCCCTGGAACGCGATGCGTGTTTGGCATAACTAGTTGGCTCGCGAGGAACGTGAGGGCAATATTGGTTTACGCTTTAAGAGTCTCCTCCATTGACACGCATTCCAAACAAAGCACTGAACGAATATCCAATTTTTTGCAAAAAGTGTATTCAAGAAGTACCGTCATAAATAGTTAAGGACCTGTCCCATGTACTAATTTTCCTATCCCCTCTAACCCCCTAACAATTCACTCCTTTTTTCCGTAAAAACTATCCAGGACATTTGTTTTTTGCTTGTACTATTTCCCGGCTCTCGGTTTTCCTTCTGTTAAATTTCAAGAAGTTTAAGGATCATTTTATCCCTTGCTCCCCACGGATGTGTCAGAATTTTATCTGTGAATTTATTTTAGGATTTCCTTTCTTCGTCATCTTCGTGCAAAACTCTAAGTGGAGAATAGTACTGCAAAACCCAGTTTGCAAATGTGTATCACTATGGAAACCGAAGCTAAAGTACAGCTGGTAGCATCTGCACGGCTTCCAGTATCATCTCGGGAAAGAATTCGCCCTCCTCTTTCGCTCGCTTCGCCAGCATCGCTTGGAAAGCGTCCCAGTATTCTTCTCCGCTCAGTTTTCCGAGAGACCGTTTGCATGCGCTTCCTCCCAGGAAATCCCCCTGCAATTCGAGATCGGAGGATTTAAAAAAAGATAGCCTTGACGATCGTTTCTAGAATGCTCCCTTGCAATTGCTCTTCCCTCGAAGATCCAGCATTACGATTGCTTGCTCTTATTTGCGTCACCATTGCAGGGTGTACACCAATAGGATATTTGTAGTGTATTCAAATCAATCGCTACTCCTTAATGCTCTTCTTTATTATCCCAAAGTAATTACTTGAGATAGTACATGCAAACTTCATCCATCAAAACCACGATATAGAAGCCGTTCAATCAAAAAGCTTTAACCTGTTACTTAGCTGATATGTGCTATTAGGACGGTGTATTTCTTATGAATTTCATACACACGCATTCCATCAGGAGTAATCACTCCTCGAAAATTTATTATTGAAAAAAATCGTATTTTCTCACATCATATTGATTCATATGCAAACTTTTTTAAATATGTAATATTTATTTTAGTGCGCCAGCATTGATTTCGTTGACTAGACTCAGTCACGAGCAGTCGAGAGATTTTAGCCCGCTTTTATTAAACCCAGTTGTCTCTCTAATTCTTAGGTTTTACATTCTCATTGAAAAGAATTGCACCATATTAAACAGTCGGAGTTAACTGGGAACCTAACCCCCCCCCCTCTGTAATTGATCACTCGGCCGTTACCCCCTGAAACAGATTTCCCTATGGTCTCGGGTGCCAAAATGAGACATGTGGTTTTGAGAACTGTTTCACGTCCGTCACTCTTACCCACATCAACGCAAATTAGCACGGATGGGGGCCGGCCACAATGTTTTGCTTGTTAGTGTAAGAGGAAAGGAAGCATCGGAAAGGTCGGAAGTCCTCGACCACTGGCAAGATATTATTGGTCATATATAATATACATAGTTTTAATCTAGATAGGGTCACCAACCCCAGCAATGTTGGGCGACTATCACATTTAGACAAAAGCTTAAAAAAACCGCGTGAAAAGTTCGTTTAGTAAGAGTTGAACGCAAAAGTAATACTCTGTTTGTTAATTTATCAACCGAAGGGAACTCTGATGTATCGTAAGTAAATTTAGTGCAGATATGAATTTAAATTTTCTCATGTATCCTTCCAACAATGACGCACACCTAGTTCACCCAACTTGGAAACCGAACTTAGCTCGCAGCTAGGACAGCTTTGGGTAAACTTAGCTCCAAATACTTTAACACATTCTGACGCTGTAAACCCAGGGAATTTGTTGCATGTATCACATACAGTTAAGTGCAACAACAAACTTAACAAGTTACATATAGACAAGAAAACTTCCCATCGTATGCATAGTTTTTGTTTTTTTTTAATATTTTGGTTGGCCAAAGTCTTTTTTAGAAAAAAATTTTAATTGACATAATTGATTGAAGTTTTGAAATTAATTTTTTGTAAATATATGATTTCCGATATTTCGTAATGAAAATGAAGTTAAGGAATAAATATGTAGAATATCCAAAATGTTGTACACTAGCTTATAACAAATGTGAATGTGTTATAAAATGTTCCAGCATTTACATTCGATGGTGTCCGTGGTGTTTGCTTACCTTTATCAAAATTATTAGAGGTAAACCCTATCTAGGTTAAATTACTGGAGTACAAGGTGACCTATCATTAATAGAGCTTAGACAAATGGAGGTTAATAATAATAATAATAGTCATAATAATCTGCGTCGTTGGCCTTGCGCCACTGAAAGCCAAACTAATTTCATCCGAGAAGACACCTTCATTAAGCCACAACGATACCAAACCTGTTAAGCGTAATACACAAAACTATATTGCCACCTTCTTTCTTGTATTCATTAATGGGCTAAACTTAAAAATGTAATTAAACAGTTTATTTTTAAGGATTCCTAAATGGGGTAAACTCTTTAAGGGTAATATTGGAAAACATGTGTTTTACAAATAAGGTTAGAGAATATTTATTAGAAACGATAATTTCCCTCCAAACTTATGGTTCATATTAGAGTTTATAATATTTTAATGGTCATTCAGGATTACTATTACATACAATTTTCGAAAACTATTTCCACTGTAATAATCCGATGCCTATGAAGTTACATATTCACCTCAATAAAGTTTATTTTCAATTAATTTCTACTGTGCTATCCTCGATAAATCTATACTTGTTCTTCTTCCACGTATTGCCTTTCAGGTTGTTGTAGGTGCCCATATAGTCATGCCTTTGACATGTATTTCCGTCTAAGTTGAACATTGCACTTTATTTTCGTAATTTTTTATTGTATCAAAGAACCTTGATACTCTTTTCTGTAACTTTTGGCTTCCCATTTCAATCAAACTAAATTCACTCAAACCAATACAACTGTGGCATAACATGTCAACTTAAGTGAACAAATTCAAGTAGGTGTGCCAATCAATAAAGTAGTTCATCCGTATCCAGGGACTCTTTATTCACTTATTGTGCATCTTTTTCCATCACACTTCATTGCTAATATTATTATCCAACACATTTCTCATATATAGCTATGTCCAGAATTTTTCAAATTCATGGTCATGAGATAACGTTGGAAGAATTCGGCTAAAAGGTACTTTAAACTTTATAGAACCCATCTCCATGGAGAGTTGACTCAAGTCTTTCGCAACACTGTTTATTCCAGTAAAACTCATTGCAGTTGCTATTAGCGAGATGATTCGCCGTAAACCATTGCCCGGGTTCCCAGCCACTTGCTGCAGCCAAATGAGTAACTCGGAGCGAGCTCGGATGAAGGCGGAAACAAATGGGGATGGTCACCAAAACGAGGAGAGTTTCACCAGCAAGGCACGACGATACGGCGGGCGATCGGGTTTATGTTATTCCCCGGACAAGACACGTTCCCACGATAAAGACTCTTTGTTTCCACAGCTGTGTTTATCGCCCTCTCAAAGAGACCTTCCACTCCCATAGCGTACAAGGTCTGCAGCCAATAAACTCTTGGTTTTCCTATTACCGGGTCGGGTAAAGGTCATGCGTCGCTTCTGCATGCCATATAATTTAAGAAATAAACGAAAAATATCAGGAAAATTGGCGCGTATCCTCGCTCAAACCTGTTAATCTCTAGGATTTGTAAGGTCACAAATAACAGTATAGGAATTGTGAATAGGAAAAGGACAAGAAAAATATGAGCGACTAACGAGATGGATAAAATTAAATGGAAATATATAAACACGGAATTGGGTACGATGGTGTATATTGAGATATGCAATAATAAACGAAGGTGGGCCACTAATAGGACGAAAGAAGCGTGCTTGAAGTGCGAGGATATGGAAATTTTACCGAAGATGGTTGAAATTGCTACGCTGCACAGAAAAGCTGATTCGAAATAAGTTGGAAAAATCCGTTAAAGCTATCAATGGTATACAAGGAAAAATATTATTTGAACCAAAAAAGGTTAAAGTGCTGTAAAAATTGGCGCAAAAGGTTTCTGCATACCTGATTGTGATGGGTCAACTCTTTACGCAGTATAATTGCTGGTTATCATTTTCTGTTGGTTTTTTAGCGACAACCGAAATTCGGTTTGGCCAGCAATTCTATGGTGTAGCGGTAAAATAAAAAACAAGTTGACTAAGTGACAATTTCAATGACGAGCTGCAGACGTTAGGAATGTTCTTAATATGGTGAATGGTATAAATTAGGGATTCAGGTGTGATGTGGTGGAACTGTTCCCTAATAACAGAGACAAAGACTACAACAATTTTTACTTGTTTACTAAAAAAATGTATTAGTCATCATTTCAGTTTTTATGGGGAATCGGCATAAATATTAGGCAGAAAGTAAATTTTATTAATTTTAATAATGTTTCCATTTTCTTTTTTATTTCATTAATGTATAATGTGAATTATTTGAGTGGATATCAGAATATTATTTTAAATTCATTTGGAAGTGATGCATCAATGTCAAGTTTTATATTTTTTCAGAGAAAAATTTGAAAAGCAGGTAATTTTTTCCACATTAAGTAAAGTCTCGCGTTTACACTAGTGTTTCAAATTTATTGTTGGTGCTTCCTTTACTATGCCAATCCCTTGAAATCGCTTAAAATGGTCAAAACTTTTATAAAATCGTGCATGTGACCATGGTATGTGAAGATACAGTTACAGGGAAAATAACTTTAAATATTTGCTTCATTGGTGAACAAATATTTTCTATTTTATTAATATATTTCTTGTTTTCAATCGTTGCATAAATAATTTATCAAGTCAAATAAAAAAAATGTTGATTAAAGAAAGCAATTATGAAATTCAATTAGGAATAAAGAACTCAGCATGGTAAATTAAACAAATTTCCTTGCGCACTGATGGCATACTCATTTCAAATGTCATTTTATAATTAACTATTATTTTACATTAATATTAAAGATATTAAAAAAAATGAAATAAATATTGAAGTGGGTAAAAATTAAATCCATATTCTAGCTGCAACTTAGGCGCGATTACGGATGGATATTTTTTTTATGTTTGTGGTCACCGTTAACCTACACGGGGGTTCGCTCTGTAGCACATTTTTCGACCGTAACATTCACGTCCCTGATCCAATGATTCGTGGTAGAACCAGGAATCGCATTATTTCCGATTTTGTTCTGCGATATTTGAAGAACGGTGATTGCGTTTTGAAAATTCATCGCATTAATAGTGATAAAACCCGCGGGGGTTAAACACTGGTGTCCGCTCCCCGCATGTTTTGCATTCAGATTTGCATTATGCCGAAGCCGACTCGACACAGTGACACGAAGGAGATAATTCAACTTTAATTCATTCCAAGCCTATTATATTACTATCAGTGTGATCATTTTGGTTCTTTGTTCAAAGTAAATTACCAAGCCAATGTGTAATTTTAGCGAAAATTAAAATAATCTATGTGAGTAATACAGTAGTATAGTAAGCAGTATAATTTGCTGATTTGCATAGGCATGGACATAAAAACCAGAAAATTATCCTGCCACTTCCAGTACTATTTCCTTAATATATAGGAGAGATATTATTCTCAAGGCTTTTATTTCGCTACGGTTTTCTTTCCCTCCCAGATTTTGGAATGTGGAATTGAAGTTGTAAATGCATATAGTTATTTGTCTGTGTTGTATTATCTACTCTCCTTGGAGGTGCACTTTTTGATGATTAACAGAAACCCCTGAATTGGGTCCATACGTCCTTCACATTTTGAAAAATGATCGTAATGACCCCTAAACGATTTTCATCACCCCAAAGTATTAACGTTACGCCTTTTATTGGGTTAACGAAAATCGTATAAAACGTTTTGATTCCTCCGGAACTTCTTATGATGATTCAACATAACTGTAGAAATTTTAAAAATAATTGAGCTGAAGTTTCAGGGACATGGTATGTTTTACATGAAATGTTTCACGAAAGTAAATATAAAACATCTTATTGTATGTATTGCTTCTAGTTTTTATGGAATCTGGAAATCTCTGTTTCTAAAAGACGAAGAAGTAGAGCGGGTGGGTTTAGGTCAACTTTAGTGTGTGTGAGAAAAAATATACGTAGATTTTATTAGTGTATATATTTTCACATAAAGTGTCAATTGTTTGTGCACAAACGTGAGTCTTAGTGATTACATCGAAGGTGATCAGATTCTAAAAATTATGTGCAATTACTCTATACGCGTAATTATGTTAAAATGCAAAACCTTGGGCCCTGCTGCCGGAAGCTACCTTAAGGGCTCTGGCTGCCCTTAAAGTAGCTTCCGTCGTTTTGGTGGGTAGAATTTGAAATAAAAGATAAGTCATATATCCCCGTAGATGTTTAGGGTGATAAAACTATAAATTTCTCACCGAATGTGCATCCGAAACGTGAATATCTATAGCTTACCCGCAGTCTCCCCTGTTTACTAAATAGAAATGAAAAACGTCCAGCGAAATGAAACGTGAAACGAAAAATGAAAATGGAGTCCAGCAAAACAATAATATTCAGAAGTCAAAATTGAACGAAAATAAAATTCCGGGGTAAATGATTTAGGAACGTCGAATTGACAAAAACAGATTGTTCAAATTAAAAATATGTGGCGTTAATTGCATGTTCCATTATTAAATATTTAGCATATATAAAAACATAAATGAATTTAAAACTTTGTAGTAAAAATTACAAAATCTGCGGGAGATTCCGCAACAGTAACCTTTTGACGGAGTCATCCACTAATATGTATTAAAATGCAACAATTTCAGAGTGTATAAATCATTCGCATCGACCGGGAATTTCGGTCAAGACGAATGATTTTTACTCTCTGAAAATTTTGCACTAAGGTCGGCTAAAATGATTGTCTGACCTCAATCCACTTCCATTACTCTCTCATCCCGCATTCGATGCTTAAATACGATTCAAGGGTATTAATTAACCTACCAACTCAAAGAAAGCCGTGTGGTTGATCCCATACGATGAAACGATAGTGGAATATTGTGAGAGGGACGTCGTTGCAGGCAGCCGTTTTCCGTCTTTTAATTGCCCGGAGGAAAGAGTGGGCGAACTCATCCCATCCATCAGTCTTTTCATTTCCGCAACTCCTTTTGCCAAGAGCCAAGGGTCCACGCCCTCGATTCAAGTGCATCTCTGTATCGAAGGTGGGATTGCCGCAATTACGACTCCAACTAACGTTCACTTGACATATTTTTATTGAACTTGCTCACACGGACGGAGGGAAACCACGAGTAAGCACAAGAAATTCGCGGACGGCGAGGCCATCCGACCTTAATTAATCGGGTATGAACTGTTCCGATTTATACCCTTTCCTCCACTTTTCTTAAACTCAAGAGTGCGAGGAGTACGCTTTTTCGGGGAGAGTATTCGCCAAGGTTACGCCTCCTTCCCACACCCCATAACGGACGAGTTTCCGATTTTTTTAAATGAGAGATATAATTGCAATTTCTTAGCCCTTTCCACTAGTAGATTTTTTATGCATCTCAATATTTTTTATCGCAGAGGAATGGGCTCATTTATATTCTTGGGTTTAACGTTTCAAAATGCCAGTTATTAACTATCGGATTGAATGCATCACCACGCAAAAATAGATAATTGATCCCGAGACGTAAATACATAAAAGAAATAATGATGGTAATATTTTTAAAATCTCCTCTTTTATGATATTTTAATTTCTATTTTCAGAGTTGAACATTAATCACAAGAGATCCACGTAAAGTAATATATTTGATGCATTTGCATAGCGTTAGTTAAGAAAATAGCACCAAGAGCGTTTTCATGAAAAAACGATGCTTACTCATTATTCATACGCTAATTTTGTTGTATTCCCCGTCACGCAAGATTAAATAAGCAACTATATATGATTAACAGTTAGTGGGGAAGGAATGAACACGAATGGAAAACAAATTACCTATCAAGTACTTGCCGATTGATGAAAGTTTGATAGTATATAGAACAGAGTTGTTTGATTTACATTTACTGAAGATAGACACACGTTACTCTCTAAAGAGATAATCACTCTCAAATTCTGTAGTTATTGACGGAACATGTTCTAAAACTTTATCTTTAACTGTCGTTAATGTCATCCACTCATTCACAATTGTCTTCGCTCGTCAGAGACACTGTCTTCACCGAAGGGGTTATTTTCTACATCACTAAACCTATTTCTTTTCAATGGAACAATTTCAGAGAGTAAAAATCATTCGCCTTGACCGGGATTCTGAAATTGTTGCATTGTAATGCACACGTAGCGGATGACTCCGTTAAAAGTTACTGTTGCGGCATCTCCCGCAATTTCTTGAAATTTGTCTATTTCTTTTCTTCATTTCATCATCATTCGTTAGAGCAGAGATTATTTTCAAGTTTATTACTATCGGTAATTTACCGGTTAAGTAAAGTTCGTGATGGGCACAAGCTACCAAACGACACCGGGATAATTTCCTCGTCTCTCTTCACAAAACACAACCCGATATCCAACCGTACAATGAGCTCCTCTTCAATTATGCATACATCCTTCTTCCCTTCATTCCGTCCAACATTCCTCTCATATTCTTACCCCTTCCTCGTTTGCCTAACATTCTCCCCTCTATCATAGTCTTCAAAACCCCATTGTCAATCAAAACATTCTACATCCATCTTTCTTTCCTCTTTTCGAAATCTCCCAACAATCCCCAACCATTTTTTCCCACCATACCCAACACTTTCTCATTTGTTTTCTTTTCGGTACATTTCACCTTCTCCATCCTTCTCCACACCCACATTTCAAAGGACCCTAATGTACACCGATTACCCTGCTTCAATGACCCCGTTTCCTCGCCGCACGCTGCATAGCAAAGTTTTAACGAGCCTTTTCTTAACATTCTTACTCAACGTCCCCCGTACAAATTCCCTCCCCGTGAAAGAGTCTTTGCCCTACGCAAGCCTTCTCTTACCTTCTTTTTCCTTTTTGGTCCTAAACACATCAGATATAGGTAAACTGTTTCACCTGATTTAGGTTTTTCCCTTCTATTTTTACAATTAGTCTAGCTTTCCTCTTCTTATAAAACCGCAAAACCTTTGTTTTCTTTATGTTTATTCTCATTCAATAAAAAATATAGGGTCTTTGGTTATCTATACGGATGCTTCTTCAGGAATGGTTAGTGGTGTCATCGTCGTGTCTTCAATTTTGGACTTTGACTCTTCCAGAAGGCTACCCACTCCGTTCACACTCTAAGATTTTAGGTCATCAGTTGTTTCATGTATCTATTCCATCCGGCGTTATCCGCAATTATTATTCCAGTGCACTATTTTTTTTATTAGTCTTCAAATATGCCATTGTGCTCGAAAAGTTTATCTTTTCTTGTTTAACGGTATTTCCATTATACTTCCCTCTTTCCCGTTCTTCATTAAACTTAGTTACTAGGTCTGTTCATTTGATCTTGATCAAACTCCTGAGACACCTCAGTTCTATCATTGAGGTTTATCGGTTGCACATATATCAGAGAGTTGTTAAGTTCTGAGGAGGGAAGACGTGGAGCCGTATTCATGATGTCCCCACTTTTTCCTATTTAAGTATTAGACGCGACATCGATCTTTACTCACTGGCTCTTGTAATGACAGAATGTATTCACAATTAACGCCAAAAACTGAATTTTGATTTTAAATTACGTTTTCTAGATTTTCTTGTCCCATAATTACCTAACCATTTAATATTCATACTGATAACTTAGTCAGTGGCTGACTGAATATATTTTTTCACCCTTTAAATACATTTCAATGAGAAATCTCCATTAGATATTTTATTTTTTTTAATTAGGGCATCAATTTGACAAAATTTTTCATTTTCTCTGTTCATTTCATTGTCCAATTTGGTAATCGAATTAATTCTCAATTTTAGCAGAGAGTACTTTCAATTTAACCGAATGCCAAACCAATCAAATGGAGATTCGATAAATGAGGTGTGAATTATAATGATTTTTCCAGTTGAGGTCTCGATATCATATCTAAGGATTGCTGACATTTATAAGTTTGTTCACAATCACATTTTAATATCTACTTCTCTTCAGTTTATGGAAACATTTTTAGTTCATTTATCTTTCACTTGGCTGCATCGTAAATAGTAATATTCCTCGGTACCTACAGTTAAACAGTTAAGGTAACTACATCTGACGCAGGCTCCTCTTTAACCCTCGACCATTTCATAAAAACTACACGTGACCTACTTAATCCATAATCCCCTTGGATTGCATTAGCTAATGTTCTAGGTTGCCTCTCTTGATTGCTTCCCCAGCAAATATTTAATTAACTAGTACCAATATTAATCTATGGCCTTGAGCGTCCCAGAATTGAGAAAACAAATTCTTTTTCATGTCACTCTCATTTTAAGAACATCTCTGACTACGGTTCGAAGTTTTTTTAACCTGGTCCCTACTGTAGCAAATAACTATATCCAATCAGATTACGCGATCGAATGTATCACTCACTGCTGCTTCCAATAAAAAGGGAGGTTGATATTAAGAAGTCTGCTTTTAATTTATTGAAAATTCGGTTTGTCAATGAGCAGCCATCTATTGCATCAACAATCTTCAAGTGAAAGAAATACCACGAAACTTTCGATTAGCCCCTGAAGAAATTCATTGAAGATGGAACGAAACGCAGGATAGATACGATACTGAAAGTAAAGCTTCGAAGAATCCTTTCTCGAATCTAACCGTATGGCAAATTAAATGCTCGTCACCGTAGCATGCATGTAATTAGCCTTAGAATGGTCAACGGTGTAATGATGGTACATTTTGATCCGAGAGCCCATCAAATTCACTTTTTCGGGAATTATAGCGAAAGTCTTTTACTATCGTCATTACTTGTGTGTGTAACACGGGATGGCATCTGTAGAGAAGTTTTATTTTAATTGAATTTAAGACGCTTTAAGAGAAAATAGACTAGTAAATGCGAAAAGTAGGAATATATGCTCCAGGATTTGCATAGATATTTATTGTCATCATAACTAATTGGTCCTTAAACTAGTTCAAACTAGACCCTTTTACATTTCCTATCAGTTATAATATTTTTGGTTTCTCTAATATCTTTTAACTCTAAGTAGCATATCTAATCTGTGAATAAAATATCTTTTACTCTCGTCCAATTATTTGCGCGCGAACTCCATGAGCGCATTCAATATGTACTCTCCGTACGATGCTGATACGAATTTTAAAATTCACCAATTATGGCAAATCTTGAGATGAATTGAAATGCTTAGCAATACTCAATAAAATATTAAAAACGCAAGCCAATAATAGCATTTAGAATTTCGTATGTACTTATAGTGGTTCTAGATAGTATGTTTTAGTGTGGATCCCATTAAACGGTCATAGAGAACCTAATGGTCAACATTTGCAGTTAATTCTATATACCTGTTAGACGTAAATGTTGACGACGTAATCACAGAGTGTTTAACTTATAAGGATTTCACGCCTTTGTTTCTGTCATAACTTGCATTTAAATCCTTTCAAGAAAACTCTTACATGTTTAATGGGACCTATTGATGAATTTAATTTCTCTCATTCAACAGAAAGAAACTTTTGATCATCATCTGCTTTCATTCATGTAATTTGTAATTTTTCTTACAAAACTTTTTTTTATCGCCGGAAGTGAACCTAAACCTTGGTAGTTGCATTGATTGAAATCTATGAAACCCAAGTTGTCTAATTGCGTTTTTCTTTACTAATGTTCATTTTGAACTATAAAGAAATAATATATAGCGCCTTTACTGAGCGCAAGATTGAAACTATATAGTAACCACCACCAAAACAACTTCTTGTGATTAACCAAAGCAACTTCCACCAAAAACCCCTTGAAAAGGGACTAAAAAGATGAAGACATGATCCGTAGGAACGTCAATATCTCGGAAGTATTTCCAAACTCATTCCTTCAAACGTAATTTCTAAGATTTTGACACACCATAAGTTTTTGTAGAAAAAAATAAATGCGCTGAAAAAAGTATAGTAATGTTGTTTCCAGTTTTTATAATGCCTATTTCATGTCATGTCGAAAATTTTCCACGCTTCTTTTCTTCGTTATTAAATGTGAAAAGATTAAGTACGTACTTAATGAAGAGAATGCAACACAGGGAATTCTATGATGGAAATTCATGCCGATCATAAAAATATTTTATATAAATGAATCATCCAACCCTCCCATCAGTTACATTTAGGAATAAAGGCATCATTCATCTCATAAGCGACCTCTCATTTTCGATTGCGGACCCAAATCTACTTCTGGCGCTTAAGCCGCGGGGGGCATCCATACCAATATCCTTTCTCACGAACGGAGGCCTCAAAATCCCGTGGATTACGTGTATATTTAGAGACTAGCGTGGCCTCGCACAAAACACGGAGGAAAGAGTTTAACGAGACAATAAAATTATCGATTTGCCGGCGGGCTTAATTTGGAGTTTAAAGGAATATTAATGAATGAATTTTAGCGGAGATTGGATTTCAAGTGCTCGCGGATTTTTTCATCGGGGCATATATTCCCAACGATCGTACTTTTTACCTTATTTCCGAGATTAAACGAAATAACCGCTCGAAATATAATGAAAATCTCACTACTACCTCTCAGTCATGCGTTTTATCGGCCAACGCTTTGTTGTATTCATCACGTGTTTACTGCTCTAGCTAGGACACTTTGTCGAGGATTTCCACGTCTTTAAGACGATTGGGCGATCAATTACTGAAGAGTGATTATCAGAATGAACGGAACCAAAATTGTCCGATGCCTTGTTTTAGATGTTTTAGAATTTTTTACAATTTAGATTTGGGCCTCTTGGCTCTTGTCCCATCTGAATACCTCCTTGGCTTGTCATTGAACGTTATAAGGGCACCATAAACCAGAGTGCACAAAGGTCGGACTCGTCATTAAATTAGTATTTATCAGCTAACATTACAGGATTACGTTTTTTTGTTTGGGTAAAAAAGTGGCATATTATGCATTGAAGCGTGATTTAAGGCAGGGTTTCGATTGAAATAATTATTCGGCACTCAAAAAATCTAATTTGGAGGCGATGAATATGCGCTGAAACATTTAGAACGCTTGAATAATTAATTTTTTGGCATGGGCAATTATTAAATTCTGGCCTCCCAAAAAAAGGTTTAATGATACACTTGTGCAAATATATTTCAGTCTATATTCGTTAATCACAGAGCGTGTGTACGTGCCGCTCTAATTGTAATATTATATCCTATTTTCAATTCTTCTGTGATAATGAAGTGCTGGCTGATTTTTGTTTAATCTATTTGGAATATTTACCGGAGCACAAGGAATTTTCTGCCAATTTACAGATTGATTACTTTTTCACAAAGGATTTCCGCCATTGGTCTACGTATATGGTTCATTTTACGCAATGAAACACGACCAGTCTATAATTTTAAGAAATTTAATTTTAAAGAGACTTACCGGAAGGGATCGGGGTAGTATGATATATTCTAGGGTAATATTAACAAGCTTTAAAGGGAAAAAATGTTGGGGATCAGATAAAAAACACTAAAATAAAGTGATAATACTGGAATAAAAATGGTAGTTGCAGTTAGCAGTGATGAATGGGACGATCCGCAAGAAAAATACCCCAATCAGATTCCAAACACTTTTCAGAAAAAGCTGGAAAAAATACGAAAAAACTGACGGTGAAACGTTTGGCATTAAATGGGAAGCAGCCCTGTAACCTAGAATCAGAGAAATCAGATATTATATTAAATCCTCCCGCCATCATTTCTGCCTGCGTGATCGTGTCGGAATGAGTAAAATCACGTGGGAACGAGAACCTAAATAGTATTTGCTATTCTATTTTTTTGTGAAACCCTTCAACGGTCGTTGCAGTGCTCGATCCCTCGATAAGGACACAGAGAACACCCGTTATATCTCCGTTCATCTTTTGCTTGGGAGGGGGGACGGGGGACTGGACGGAGCCCGTCACGAGTCACCTCCTGGTCCCTCTCACGGGGGACCCCGAGGGACAAGGATCGGCTCGCGTGATCGATCGATCGGCGCGAAAATCGAATTGGCTCCAACCCCCTCTTTTAACCTCTTCTCCCCCTCCCCAGTGAACCCCCTTTCTCGAAAGAAGAGGAACAGGAAGAGGAAACTAACTCCTTCTTCCCTACCTACTCCCGCCGCCCTACCCGTTCCGATTCTTACTCCGCCGGGGATACTGTGGACGGGAGTTGACGCGCGCAGAGTGAAGCTGGGGACCGCCTCTAGTAAAGACTAAAGAGAGATATGGACGCAATTTTAGCCACCCCGGTCCGAGTTCTCCATGAACTGTCCCTTCTCTCCCTCAAGCCTCCACTCCGACTGTCGCCGCGTTCGAAATCTCCCCGGAGACGAGCATACGTATGGGGGCGCCGGAGTAAATTTTATGAACGCGGAGTACGACTGGGAGTTTGTCGGAGGGGCACAAAAGTGAGAATGGATGTTGGACACTAATTAATAGAGCAGCGGGGATAATGGGAGTGAGACAAGGGGAGAAATGAAGGTTTCAAAATTCGGCACCCGGAGCATTTTTTTCCGTAGAGGAGGGCTACGAAGAAAATGAAACGAATTTTTCTGGTTGGGCCTTACTGGGTGAGGATCTCGGGCGTCCTAATGGAAGGGATTAAGGGTCCCCCAAATGGACAGGGCCGGAGGGAAAGGAGGGAGGAGAGAGATTACGAGGTGGTTTTCGGAGGACATAGGGAAGGAACGAGGTGAGACACGTGGAACGAGGAAAATCCTAGGGATTTATGTCCTCTCTATCCATGCCCTTTGCACCTTTTCCGCCCCCAGGGTCATTGCTCCGTAGAGCTGTCAAGGCTTTTTGGATTGTCGTCTACCCCAAATTGACGTTACGTTACCGTGATAGTCCCAATGTGGGCCGAGGGTTTTTAGGCAGATGTCCCTTGCGTTATTCTTCAAATAAATATTTCTTCATTTAAAAAATATCCCAATCCATACGATCCTCAAATTCTTGAGCCAATATTTTGCTTCAAAGTATTCGTTAAACAATCGATTTAGAGACATCTCATTCGTTTAAAAAGAAAATTGAAGATTCTAATAACCGATCGATAATTTATTCTTTATCCGATAAGTAGATATGGTAAAAAGGACAGCGGAATGGTCAAATTTCTTTATCCATCGAGTTCTTTTTTGGTCCGTATTTTCTCAAGAAATTGGACAGGAATAAATGATTTATCGCTCAAAGTGTTCATTTTCACAGTTTTTAAATTTTAGAAAGATATAGATGACATAATTTTCTCAGCGAAAAGTCTCGTGAATGTACACTGTTGACAGAAGGAAGGCGGAGAAGACATAAAACATATCCGGGCACTATAAATACTAATAAATATAGTTTCCCAAAACAATGGATGGGAATGGAGACATATGTAAGGAAGAAAAATGATGGGAACATCTAAAAAAGGAATAAAAAAACCGAAATGAAACTTTGAGAAAAATAAATAGGAATATGACCAGGACATCGAGGATGATTGAAGGGATAAGGAACATGAACGAAAGTAGGAAATAGATGAGTGCGAACACCAAATTAGGCAGGAAGGATAAAATAATAGATAATGAACTGAGACCGAATATTAAGGGGTAAAAGAATCGTGGTGAAAGACAGTCCTTCTGTATGGACAGTTTCGAGGAGACGCGGACAATGGGCAAATGGGTGTACAGAAAGGCGAAAGCACTGTCAAGAATAAAGAAGGAATAATGCGTGAAAACTATATGAGAAATAACGGGAAGAAATTACTGATTGACCCGAAAGGATTAGAGAGAGATGGAATATATGGAGGATTTGTATGATAACGACATTAGCACAGCAAAATTAGATGGGGATATCTTAGATCAAGGTATAATTTATGGCGAGATAGAAAGGTCAGTAAGGGAATTGAAATAAACTGAAATCTTGGGGGTGGATAAAATTCCCTCAGGACTACTAAAGAGTTCCCAGAAACATGGGAGGTTGACTTTTTATGGGCTAATTAGTATTATTTATGAAGAAGAAATTTGGATGGAAGCAAAGCAGTCCTAGTTTTTTATTTCGTGGATTTTGAGGAGGCATTGAAGTATATTGTCCATAACTAATGACTACTCGTATATTAAGAAAGAGGGGAGTAGATTTGAGGGATTGGCGTTTTATATGCCATCTATTCATGTCTCATAGTGCTAGAAAAGAAGAGAGCCCGAAAGTTATCGAGAAATTCAGTTTCGTAAATCAGAGTAAGACAGTTTTTACATTATTTAGCCTAATTTTCAACGCATACGCGAAGAAATGCGAAGAAGAGACATGGGAAGACCTGGAGAGAAGAATAAAAGCCATCGGGGAATTCGTAAAATTAATAAATTTTGCCAATGATTAAGTTTTAGTGAGCCAGTCAGTCAAGGGATTGCCATCATTTGTATACAATAACCATTGCTCTTAAAAAACTATTGATGTAGGTATAAATTGACGATTAATGCAAAAAATATAAATTTAGAGATTTTTAAGAAAGACAAAAGGAAATATTAAAATTGGAGGCTGAAAAGTAGAGCAGATTAGAACACATTACATATTTTTAAAGGGTCTTGAACCAGGGCAGACACAATAGTAGACATTACAGAATAATTGTACTAGGCAAAGGAGATTACACAAGGAGGGTGGAGTTGATGAAAGGGAGGTTGAATAAGGATGTCAAATAATGACTAGTGATATGGAGGCTTATGGCAAAAGAAGGGGTTCTGAATGGTGGGGAAAGAGAGAAAATAATTGTAGAAAGAGACCCAAATGGGAGCAAGAGAGGTGAAGGCATTTTATTTTTATTGGTGATAAACTAATTTAAAACTGTGATGTAGGGGAAAATATTTTAGATAAGGGAAGGGGTAATAAAGGAATATGCACGTATATAGGACGGAGTGAAGGGAGGTTCGGAAGAATTTATACATTTTTGAAGACGATATCATGTAGTATGGGGTTTCATGTTTTGTGTTTTTAGGCGGGTGTAAAAAAATAATGGGTTTTCTGTCTGTTTTCATCTAAATCCTACATTCAAAGGTAGAAGACCAAATAATAAATTAATATTTTCTGTTCGTATACGGTATAGCTGTAACTATTTTTCGATGACTATTTGCCAAAAATGATAGGGAAAAACTTCGAAAATAATGAAATAATTATAGAGGTTAGGTACGATTTTATCATGCATCTGAAAATAAAACTATATGGATGGAATTCATTATTTATATCATTCTTCTGTTTTTTTTCTTACATATTCTAAGCTAGGATATTTATTCGGTACAGAAATAAATGTAAATATCATTTTGATTACACTGGTGATGGAGTAAGCATAATTCTGTGGTAAAAAACTTTTTCGTGAAATAATATTTAGGATTGTGAAAATATTTTCGGCATTGGCGGTATCTCCGAGTTTACGTTATTTTTTTGCAACATAAAAAAACAAGTTTTGGCTAAACATACATAGTTCTCTTTGAAATTCATCATTGGTAATATCTCTCATGTATTCATTATTTCTTAATAACTTGAGTGAAATCGGTTTAATATTATAATAAAAGTAGAGATTAGCCCAGTTGTCAAACATCATATTCGCTCATTTGCGTAAATAAATAAACGAATATGTGATGCAGTATGCAAGTATTTATGGTGCATTGACGGGAATCATACAAAAATAGGTTAGTGGGACCATTACATTTTATTTGAGTTAAGTATATGTGCTATTGAAATCAATTGTAAATTGTAATCAATATAGCTAAAGATTAAATATCGTACCTGTTATTTTTTTAAATATCTTGAACTTTGTTTATATCAAACATTAAGTGCGAGCTGAGTTTATTTTTAGTTATATTTTTTTGCATAAGAGAATCGTGGAAGTGGGATTAAATCATGTTTTAAAAGGTATTCAATCAAGATGACATTTTATTGAAAGATGGTGAGATAAAAAACATTTGACTTTTAATTATCAAACCACTTTACTTTTCCACATAAACTTTTTAATTTTTACAACCCAGATTTTGTTATAGCATAACATCATTAGGTCATCATCAGGTTATGCTATAACGAAACCTGGGTTGTAAAAATTAAAAAGTTTATGTGAAAAAGTAAAGTGGTTTTATTATTAAAAGTCAGTATCAAGATTTTCCACCATGTTACACCAGAAACTGTTTCATTCAAAAAATATTTACTGAGAAACAATTTTTCTTATTCAATAGTAATCTAAATACTATATAATATTTTTGGCTTTTATCAGCACTTGGCCTTCGTCCAAGGTTCTTCTATAAGATATATCTAAAAATATACAGAGAATATTAAGATTTAAAAAATTGTCGCATTTAAAATATAGTTAGTAAAATAAAGTCATGTTGGAAGTGTTTAATTAAGTTTAAAACGTTTTATCGAATTACTAAGAAAAAATATTTGACCTAATTTTGAATGCTTGGTAATGCGCCGTTTCCTAAAGATGTCCGGAAAAGATAACCTTGAACAAATGGCCGTCTTCGCTCATCCCTTTTCGCCGAACACACCTCTGTTTTCACTTCGTGGCCAAGTAAATTTCGAAATTGGGTCACTTCCTGTGAGTGCTGACTGTACGTTCATGTTAATGCGACTCTTGGCCACGGAGTATATCTAAATAGTTGCAAGTGATCCACTTTGTGCATGTCTTGCATCTTGGAAGTTGTGTCTGCACACGGTCCTTCGAGAGGGTTTATGACTGCAATGTACTGAGTCTTATCATAATATAACTCCCTGTTTATCGTGCGCCACAGTATCTTCGAGGATATTGTCATGAAATGGGCGAATTCCTTCTCGCTGACTTACGTAAGTAAAAATATGTACATATTTGAATTTTAACTGAGATATAAAGGTTCTTTGTGTACTCGTATGTTTATCTATCTATATTTAATATAATTTAATTTTCATTAAACAATAAAAGTCTTAATTTCTTGGTACCTGGGCAATTTATTTTCACAGATACATGAGAATTGATAACAAGGAATATGCGAGACTCATACTTTGATACAAAACTTCACACACATATATATATAAACTAATTTATTTCTACACAAACATATATATATATATATATAAATTCTCATGTATCTGTGAATATAAATCGCCCATTCACGAATAAATTAAGACTTATTGTTTAATGAAAGTTAAATTATTTGAGGTTTTTTCTCTTTGCTCACGCTGATAGTTTCTGCACTAAGCCATAGAATGCTACCTATTGAAGAAAAAAACTAATAAAACTTTTTACAAAATCAGGATAGTGAACGGGAAGAAATTCTGCTCACTATATGAAATAAATTATGTATCCATGTAGTTATTTTCTAATGATTAGATTGTATAGTTCACTTCTTACTCTTTTCTTCCGATAATGATGTCTAAGATCACCGCTTTCAGGTTTTAGATTTTGATTGATTCTTGAATGAAATTGAAGAGTTTTCACTGTAGTAAATATGATAGGATAAATGTTCGGTTGCAATCAGTTTCTTGGTATTTTGAAGATGAGACTGAGCGTCAATTGGGGATTTCTAAATAAATTCTTGGGGAAGGGTGAAGATAATAAGCCAACTAGGGAGGGATATGCATTCCAAGAAATACTAAATATGGAATAAAAAGGAAAATTTCCGGAGTGAGGATGAATGCCATAGAAGTGGTTGCAGTAATAACTTTTAAATACAGTAGAGGAAAACTCATTCAAGTGCATTTTGTTTATAGAAATGGCTTAAGAAATAAATGACGTTTGTAACAGCTGTGTAATAACGCAGAGTTCAGAAAAGTGAAAAACCTCATGATTTATACCCGCATCACGGAAAGAAGAATGAAACCATTTTTCAATGATTTTGAATATACAGGTAAATCTATTTCTATTGCTTGTAAGTACAGTTACTTTGGAAGTGGACGTTATAGAGACTTAATTATAACTCTTGAAAAATCGCCAGTAGAAGGACAAAGGCATGATTGCAATCTGGTCTGGTACCAATGACTAACTAAAAAAGATTTATCTTTTTTAGTTAGTCATTGAAAGTAGATAGTAAAACCGTTTCACGGAGTTTCCCTGACCGACGTTCAGTACCACCGGGCCATCCTAAATTATGTTTAATTCATTAATATGCATGAATTATTAGACGGGTTAGCGGAGAAGGGGACGTAATCTACATCTACGTAACACCCCGTAAGCGGCCGCAGGGCAATGTGGCAAGGGTGGATAGGTCACCACCCATAGTTAAGAATAAAATCGTATGCAAAATCCACAAATTCATGTCAACCTACAAACACAAAATATTGTATATTCATGCAGCTATATAATATATATTCATGTAAAAACAATTTTACCTTACACGAATGCAAACACACGTATTAACAACTAAAATACTCATTCGCATCCACATACGAAGATACCTAACCCACTTTTATCCTGACTTTAAAATTGAATGTCTTTACTATTTCTATGATGACTTTGATTTCTTACTCTAATGATTCCTGAATGTCCGGGTTAAGAACGAATATATGTATCTAGTTGTACCGGAGTCTATCTCTCTTATCTTATTTTTGTGGTCTAACCTACCTAAATAGTGTGAGGCCGTAATAATTCCTTTTGTGTCATGGTTAAACTCGTTTGTTCTGAACTTTTCTAAAAGTCTGGCTTGTTTTCTTTGCACTTCAAGCGGTTCCCAGCCAAACCCCTCTAAAATACCTGTCGAAATCGTCTTCTCATCATAACAATCTGGTGGGGTATGTTTGACCTTTAACCTGATTCTTTTAGCCACGCTTTCTCTCTAGGATCCCCAATACTTGCTGCCTATTCAAAATGTGGCCTAACTAGAGTAAAATAACGCCTATCTTTTATTTCCTCGTTACATTTCCCAACCACCCGATTAATAATAAACCGTAATCTTATTCATAGGGTGACAGTTACCTATCTGTCTCCATCTCTGACTTCCGGATGCTCAAGAGGGTACTAGTCGCCAGGGTTTTTTCTTTACAGGAAAAAGTTTTTTTTAATCGGACGTCCTTCGCTCTCCTTTCATTGTTGGCGTCTCGCCGCGGTCTCCTTTTTTAACAGCTCCGTGAGTCGCTGTTCCCTTTGTCGCCGCGCGTGATATTTACGGCCAGGGAGATGGAGAGATTGCAACGCTGACGCTCATAGCTTAGAGGCATCTCCCCCTCTACCCTCTTCCCTACGGATCCCACCCCTTCACTCTTTCCCACCCCTCCCCCGTGAGGTGTCGGCATCCTCATCGCTGCACCGCGGCCCCTATATCCCTCTCTCCGGGAGTTCGCCCCTTCTTTCCCTCGTTAATCCTTTTTCCACGTCGGGAACAAAGCGCTCTCGCGAAATATTGCACACACGGGGGTGTTTCTGAAGAGAGAGATATATAGGGTTCCGCAGGGTCTTTAAATGGAAGGGAAAGGTTTGTGTTCGGGTGTGTGTGTAAGGAAAGTGTAAGAGGCTTAAGGTCAAGTGTGGGGGGTCGAACGAATAAATCGAGACTTCCCTCAAAATGCAGAGACTTTTCACTCGAGGAGTCGTCTCATTGATTTATGGAGCTGTCTATGTTTTGTTCGTATCTTATAAGGGAGCTTCGTTGGAGTTAATTTCCAACCGCGTTTTTCCATTATTATTTTCACACTGTGATCCCTGAGATGGAGACTGCCATATTTTTTGAAAAGGATTCAATCCACACATGTATGATTTGCTAAAGGAGATCTTAGGATGTAATTTTGATGAACTCGAAATCAATTACACAATTTTCTCTTCTGTCACTTAGGAAATATGTTTTTGGCAACAATGTCTTTCATTTATAACATATTTCCCTTTCAAGACAAATATATATTTCTACTGTTTGTGTTGAAACCTGTTAAACATTTCCATTCGTGAATTCTACTTTGAACTCTATCGCGAAATCCTACGTTTGCCTAGATCGTTAAAAATGAAAAACCGTAATTAAGCTTGAATTTTTTTAATTTACGCAAAATATGTGTAAATGTTTTGAAAATGAGATTTATATGCATAGTATTCCCTCCGTATATGGTAATTTTATGGTATGCTCATACATAAAATTGTGTTATATTTAACCAAACTCACGCATTTAGGATTAAAAAAGTTTATCCCAAAAAGGTTGTTCTAAAAACCATTCCTTATTGTGACAAATATTATATTCTATAATTTAATTTCTCAATGTATATTTGATAAATAGCATTTTCAAGCAAGAAAGAATGCTAAAATATGGTATAAAATTGTGATATTTCAGCAATGAATACAAATTACATGTGCCATTTTCATCGGGAGGTTTCCTTGTCATAACTCCAGCAATTACCTATGTATAAACGACCATGTACGTGTTTGAATTTTCACCAATTACTGAAAAATGTCTCTTTTGATATTAAATCAAACTTGTATGGGTTTAGTGTTGGTATGGGTTAGGAAAACACACCCCGGGGAAATCCTTGGAAATTTGAAGAAAAGACAGTTCAGCAGTAATGAAAAGGAAACATTGAATGAAATATCATTTCAGTTTCATCCCTTTGTCTCAACTTCCCTGTGTAATTCCTAGATCGTAGAAAGAAATTTATGGTGAATCTCTTTAGCTTACCATTCCTTGAAGAAAATTTCTCGCTAAGATTCCAACCTTCATAGTAAGAAAGGGAGCAGTTTTAAAGTAAGAATGTGGAAATTCACATACTTTATTAGTTTTCATAAATGGAACGGCATAATGAAAATGACCATTGAGTATAATGCTCAGATACGGTGGAGACCTATTTGTTGATAACATTAAAGTTTGTGCCACTAAAACTCGAAATAAAAGTCAATGGCCTTGCAGAGTGTGAGTAAGCCAAAAAAAATTAATTTAATGTAAAAATGTGAGTGGGTTCCAGGAAATATTCAAGTGGAGATAAACAACAGAGATTTGGGAAAATGTATGCGCAACGTGGAAACAGTTAAGAATATTCATAATGAGGCGTTTTAAAAGGTAATAAGATAAATTTGAAAGAGTATCATTGCGAGATTCTGCACCTGTTAAACTTGTGAATCATGGAAAAAGTTAATCTACGCATTGTATCATATTTGATCGAAGTTGACTACAAATAGAAAAAATTAATATGTAAAAGAAGAAATTATATTAGTTCAGGCTGCAAGAAAGGCAGTATTAACAAATTAGCACGTATTAATGAGCAAGAAGCAGAAAGGATAAGCAAGAACTCCTGTGTCGTTCTGTCCACTTTTTATTAATGTGATTAATTGAAGTATGTCTCAAAGGTTTCCTATTTGATAGATATAAAAGAGATCGAAATTTGACATTTCTTGCTCGTGTGCGATATAAAAAGGCCCTGTTGACACGCTGAATGGCCCACAAAGAGAGGGAAAAAGTTTTATAGAAAAAGGTATATAAACACGAAAATACCTGTCACTTCCCTCTAAATATTGATTTAGCTCTACGTTTTAACCCTCAATTTGCATGAAAAGGGCAATTTCGTAACTGGGCCAGAAATAGTGGCAAAAGAGCATATTGACAAGAGTATTTTCCTCTCTTCTCTATATTTTCATCACCCATTCTTTCCTGAAGGTTTTGAGGTTTCAATCATATTAAATTAAACTAAAATGAAGCCCATGAAGCGAATGGAATCGTATTTAATTGCTTTTGTTTTCGAATTGCAGATTTTGCGATCACTATTGATCGGGCCATGTACACCACTCTCAGAATTCAATTTTGCCCTCAAATTACGGATGTGCGTGGTCCTCAAAGGAAGCTTGACCCATAATGATATTATTTGAGTTTTGAGTTCTCCCTAAATCGTGTGCACTTTTCCGCTTTTCATGTGGTTTTTCTATCTAATTAGAACCCAGTAGGGTTTTCATATGTTCTCTGCAAAAGATAACCATTGAATTTATGGCTGCTAAATTCCTCTAAGCGAAACAAAACACTAAAAACTCTGTCGGGGATAACTTTTCTTAGCCGTCTTTATTTTAACTGACACACAGCACAGTCACGAGTAATGCTCCGTTATTTCTTGCACTGGCAACTCTATTACTGCCGTACAAAACGTTAGTTTTCAGTAAAATAAAATGAAGTTTCTGTGAGAGAAATTTTTTTTTCGGAGCTCCAAGATAAAATAGACCCATACGCGCAACATATCACAGTATATTATAATCCTATTAGATAGGTAGAGCCTAAAATCTGCAAATTTCAAAAGGTACCTGAATAAGAGTCTCTGACAACGGAGAGAATAGGAAAAAGAAAAGGAATATTTTCCCCATCGGAACGGTGCACCGTTTCTGCATCGGAACGGTACACTTCTGACAAGACACCACAAAATAAACTTCAACATTCGGGGAGATGGTCACCCTTATGAAGGATAAAAGGTTCCCGCTTTTCTTTCGTCCCGGACATTTAAAATGATAAATTAAACTTAATGAATTTGGAATTCAGGCCTTATATTTCGACCCGCTGATTACCAAATGATGCCTAAATTTGTACTGCCGACGTTATCATATTTGCTGGAGTTGCATTCACGCGTCACAGTTCGCGCAAAAGAATCGCGTCAAATTGAAGCCCCCCAATTTTTCATGCTTTTTAAGATTGTTTGTTTGGCAATGTTGTTGGTGTGAACGTTTAAAAGATGGATTTAAACAAATGATTAAACTTATCTACGCACTAGTGACGTAAAACAATCAGTTGATTTTGGACCCCCGCAGTAATTTTATGTCTTTAAGATTTGATTCATGTCATTATTTAATTGGATAAGAAAGACACCTTTTTAAATCTGGTTCAAAATTTGGCTTTCTGTTCAAGCAATTATTTATATGTTATCGTACTAGACATTATTTTTAAAGAACAGTGAGTTGTTATATTATGGGTTACTTCTAAATTACATGAATTATCAGAAATGTATAATGATAAATTTTAATGGGTTTATTTTTCTTCAATATGGCTTTAATTAACAGATTTAAAAATGCATCGACAATCCATGTCTCAAAGCACTATTGATCTGGTAAAAGACTACACGTTAGAATAATCAGAATATATCGAAGAATAACAAGAATTAAGAGTCGATGAATTTCGCTTAGAATTGCTCTTCAAATTTAAATCCAGTATGAAAGAAAAACTTTTGGTAGTTAGCCATGTTGAACATATCTCCAAATGTTAGTTCTTTTTTTACCACTCCAGGAATTTTATTTTTAATGAGGGATACTAAAGACACCAAAGTTAACGCACTGTAATGAACCCATATGTTATTTTTTTAATGTACATTTAGATTCGTTTATTTTAAGTTTTGCCCAAATTAAGTTTTAAATAACGCAGTTCTTCATTATTAAAGTATAGAAAAAATTTTAACACAGTTAAATGTGCACATTGTAGGCTCTCACATGATTCCAAGGAAGAAATATGCAGGCAAATTATGCAAGGAAATTATTTGAAGCAGATAACTCTTGTAAGTAAATTAATATTTCTTTTTTGGAGTTAATTGAAACATGGCTAGGAACGGTGATAATTATATCTAATTAATTATTTTAAGTGGCCTTGACGCATTACCTATAGATTTTCCTTACCATTAGAATTTCTTAGCATTTGCGGTCAGTAATAAAATTAAATATGTTTCATTTTGTTGCATTGAATACTCCGTAAAATATTATTCGAGGATAATCCTTACCCTAATTGGATAAAAAACAATGTTTTAAATAAGTCGATAACACATTAATTAATTGTAGAATATCGATGGATAGCCATTTTTTCAATTAATCTATGGTTGCTATTAATCTATAATTTGGCAAATATTTCTTAGATAAGACTCTCTGTCGTGATCGAAGGATTTTTCTATGGATTAAAAGATTTTATCAGCCATTTTTACCGATTATGAATCTATTATAACCTAGCTACTGTAATAAGAGTGTGCGTTAAATCAACTAAAGACAGTTTTTCCTGGTATTAATTCGTAAGTAAGCTTAACAATTGTAACTGGCAATTTGGCTAATGTTCTTCCACCTCTGGGTTTACAAAATGGCGACAAAATTTGAAGTTCAACACCATTTTTTGTCGTGTTCTTATGAATGGATAGTCGCTTAGGGGTGGCTCATATGGCAGTCGGTTAGACATGGAACGGGACGTTGAGGGCGTTGGAGTAAGTATCTAGAGTTAATTTTTATATAAAATCAATTTTTGAATCACTATAAATTAACTCGCTAATTTTTTCTGTAAACATTTAAGCGTAATGCACTCATTTCATTAACTCAATCTCGCTAACCAAAACATTGTAAAAAGCGTTAACATTAACGTAAAAATTAAAACGTAAAAAGTTGATTCGCAAAACGAATTAATGCGTCGGAATCAGTTTGAGATAAAAGGAGGGATAACAAAACCGCTTTCTCATAAAAAAATATAATTTTTTTGATGCAGTTAAAACGGCGTTATCTTGATAATTATATCATACTTCAATCTTTACTTTGATTAATGGAATTATTTATTGGGGCGAATTTTTATGGAAATAAACACATTTGTTTTATGTTAATATGTTGATTAAACTAAAATTTGATCATAGCTTAACATAAATTTCTTTTTTATCAATTAAAATGTTACGCAAATCGAAAAAAATAAATTACCGTTAACCTGCGTTCCAATTTACTGCTAATATCCAGTTTTACAAGAGGTGACACTATTTTTAAGAGCAAATGAAGTTGAATTTAATGCTTTCCGACGAATAAAACAGGCCTACAGTAAAGCGTTAAATCGAGCAAAACTACTAATTATATTTTACTACTGTTTAAAACACTTTAGGGATAAAAGTCTATTTAATAATAAAACCAAAATAAAAGTTAAAAACAAATAAACTTGCTGAGAAAGTTGATTGCAGAAATTTAATTCAACAGTCAGGACAGTTGAACACTATTTAATATACAGGTCCGATTTTTACAGAAAATTACCGTAAGTAAGGACTTAGATGTGACCACACTATTTTTCTGGGAGTTTCAATCAAATTAAAGTATTCAGAAAATAGATTTTCGCTCCAGAACATGGAGAGATTTTGACCGATAGCATATAGAAAGGAATTCAAAAAACTGAAAGGTTAGGTTGCCTTTTTTAGGTATTTCGGAATAAACGAGCAAAATTGACTTGAAACTGGAGAAAATAAACTTTAAATATTACATATGTACGTAAACACCATTTAGGCTTGAAAATACTGTTGTATTATTTCTTTTCGTGTTAAATATTAACATAAATAGTAAATGTATACCATATAATTAGTATTTTAGATACATTTCTAAGTAATTTACCATTTACGTAATCAAAATCATATAAAAATGCATTTTCCTTAATGTATTTCTGTGATTCTAATTTTTCTCGAGTTTTTAAAATTCATTAATGAAGACTTAGTAAGGACTTAAATTCGTAGCGTAGAGTCAAAGCGGGGTCGTGGTCAAAAACTAAAACGTAGCCTTTTAGGAAATAAAACAATGAATATAAATTAGAAACATGCAAGAAAGAAGAGAGGAAAGTAATAATGGAAACAAGTTTGATGGGGTGAAAGATAGACAGTGTAGCGTTTTAAAATTTGGCGAAGAAAAAATTTGATGCCAAATTCGAGAGAAGATGAGAAAGAAGAATAAGGCGAATAAAAAGAATGAATTCTGGCTGAATAAGATGGAAAATAAATGTTGAAAATGAACATATTCGGGAGATAATAATTATATTTGTACATGAAAAATCGTAGAAAGAATGAAGAAATAACGGAGGAGTAATATACGGTAAAAGAGTTGAAAGAAAGAAGAAACTGATACATCAACATATTGATATTTGTTACTGTATGTAAATCTGTGCCATTGAAGTTTACGGTCCCGGAATTTTTTTATTTACATAGATTCACGACCGTAGCTACGTTCCTTGTAGATTTAAATATTTGTTAGTATTCATTTAAGCCCAATCTACATTATCATTTTCTTTAAAGAGCTATCATTAATTTTAATTTTTTTCTCACGACTTGTATTAGTTTTAAACAGCTGATATCACATAAAAATATTGTGGCTTATGTTAAAAGTGCGGGGATTGGGATTATTTTAAGAAATAAGTTTGAAAGAAAGAGAGAAAGTTGTTGAAATATTGCATATGGTGATGACAAAGAAGTTTATGTACACAGTTTCATTGATTTAAAAATTTTCAATTATATAACTATGAGAAAATACAATAGAGTACATTATTTATCGTTTCTGAGGTAATTGCATGAGAACGATTTAAAAAGAGGAAGCCACATGTTCACATCAATATTTTTGCTTAAACAGCTTAAATAAGCTTTTGCTTATTTTGCAAACAGCTTAAAGAACTTTTTCGTTCCTATTTGCATTTATTTCCACTTGAATAATTAGTGTATAGTAATTACCACTAAGTTTAAAATGACCTTAGCAGTTGGTGACGTTTTTGTTGCATTTTATCTGAGGTTTTTACATACACGTTCATAATGCCACGGTATTTCCCTATTTATAAATTCCCTTCATATCATATGTTTGGACGTGAATAATTAACCCAAACAGTACCAATTTGCATAGTTTGATTCGAAAACTACGGTGGTCTGAGATGAGACCCTGCCTTTACTTATGGGTGACCTGAGGCTAATTAGCATTGGGAGTACAAATTATCATAAGGGAATATATTAATAACACGAAATACATATTTTTACCCAAAACGTTGAAAATATGATTCAACAACTTAAACACACAAATAATTACTTATTTCGGATAAAATACCAGCTTTAATAGGATATATGAGACTAATCAAGAAAACATAATTTTTGATGCTCCTTAAAGAACTAAATTAGTGGTGTCAATATTTATGGCGAGTGCAGGCAAGTTACCCGTCGACATCAGTGTGAAGCAGTTGATGATCACCATGTTTTGAGCTTTCACATTTAGAAGTTTACAATTATTGAGACATTAACATTTAAGGGATGAAAGAGGCAATGGATACATTTGTCAGCATCTCAATATTCATTCATAAAATTTGGGTGAGATAAAAGATATCGACAGGTGTTCAATGAAATCAGTGCGTATAAATTACTTGATGAATTTTCATTATATATCTTTTAGTAATGAGAACCTTTGAGTAATGAGTGAATAATTAAAGAATGTGGCTGGAAATATACGGTATTGAACAAATATGAAACAAATGTGAAATGCTGATGATTTTATATACTATGAGCCAAAAGTAATGCAACGTTCATCTACTTTTTCTGTATCGTCCTGCATCAACACCGTCTTAGGCGATTTTTTATTTTTTCAATTAATGGTTATTCATTTTTAAATATACAAGAAAATATCATTTGCTAAAGAGATACATGTTAATACATTTTACCCAGGTTAGCAAGTTCATCCATCTATTTAGAATGAAAGGGTGTTTACCGGGGAGTAATATCCTGTAGAGTATGCATTACTTGTAACATAAGTATCACGTAGATTGCATACACTATAGGATATGACATGGACAAAATTTTTACATTTTCATTTAGTTAGATTGAAAAGGAACCAGCGCCCTATATTTCCAGAACTCCTTGGTCGGGGGGAAGCAGGAAACTTATAGATCAGGTTTTTAAGCTCATACAATATACGGTCAAATTTACGTCAGTGAATGTTCTTGGAACCACGGGCGGCGGGAGCAAGGGAACAGAAAATATGTATTTATGGGAACGTTAAAATAAACACGCAGTACACATGTATTGAATGCAGTTAGTATTTCATTGCATTTAACTACGGTTATCAGAACAAAGTTGCATTTTTACAGCCATTTTAATGAAATAATAATTTCGAGATCACAAATTGAATTTAATAGTCAAATCTTGGAATACATTATTATATTAAATAGGAACGAGTGGACTACTAAAGTTTTCCCCGAAATTAGGATCAATCATATTTCCTTTCCGTCTTTACGACCGGAAGGCGCAGTTTATACTATTTTTTAATCAAAATTCATCCGTCGTTTTTCTTTTAAGTATTCCATCCTCTCCTAAAGTTTCAATTTCCATGGTCACTTTACTCAGTTTGTTTTCATCACGCCTGCATTAAATGTTTTGAACTACGCGTCTACATATTTTGGCATAATTTTATGTAAACATTTTTGACCTAATTATGCTTTGTATTTTTCTTGAAGTGGTACTTTTAAAAGCACCAACAGAAAACTCTGTTTTCGTAAGAAATAATTATTTCAAACTTCAGAACATTTCGACAAGCCAGGAAAGTCCGTATTCTGTTAACACGTAAGGAGTTTTATCAACTTTAGAAATAACCAAACGTATTTTTTGCATAAAATTGAATTTTTTAAATCAAATCAAACTGTTTTGAATTCAAGATAAACCAGTATTTTATAGCTGTTTAAATTTATAATTGCACTTATCCAAGCAATTACTAGATATGTGACCTCCGAGGATTTTACCCAGTGGTTTGAGCCAAAATTGTGATTTTAAAGTCTAGTGGAAGCTTAGATCCCTTAGTGTGACTTGTGTGTACGTAAAAGTTTAGAATGATACACTCTGATCCTCGATTTGAATTTTGAGTGTGGGTCAACTACTTTTTAATACACCCATCAGTAACCCAACACTTATTTTCTATTTAGCAGTCAAATCCTTTCATTTTTTATTAGTATTCTTCACGTAAGACAATAAAAAACATTCATGACAAAAACTGTTGTGCATTGTATTTAGAGGTCACCTTTTTCTTAACACTAAGGAGCCTTTTGAATGCCCACTTACAGGGTAGGGAGTTAGTTCCTTTCCCTGAATCACCAACACGTTCCCAGGAAGATCTAGTTTCAGATATCCGCAAATGTTTGCGTATTCAGTATTATTGGGACATCGTCCAAATTTGACCTGAAACCCCCACACAGCAGCCTCAAATTATATCTGGCCTACCACCCTAACCTCCCCTACAGAATTGAATGACGGTTAAAAATACCTCTTTCTTCGAAAAATATCCGCCGCTTATAATTTATGGTTAGCGTTCGTTATAGGTTGCTTTCCATGGAGTATTTAAATATTGGGTTTTTCACATCACGGTTGTAACGGTATTGATAAATTATTCGATTTAATTTCAGATGACATAAGAGTTCCACAGCTTAATTTCCTAATATGTTAATACTTTATAAAGAATATTATATTTTGTTTGACTAATCACCCTATAACTTGCATCATCTCACTTAAAAGCCACTTACGAATTTATTATTCCCATAGATGACCATATATGCTTATGTAAGAATCATGGCCAGGCCTGAGAGAGAAGAAAGACGATACAGTTTCCAATGATCTTTTTTTAACTTCAACTTAATAACTTCCAACAAAATGTCTCATAGATAGTGCCCTTCCACAAAATCTTCCCCAAAACCTTATCTCCCAACATTGCACTTGGGTGAAATTTTGCAAGTGAAATTACTTTTGTTTTTTCCCTAATATCTATGCACTCTTCTAGATAAGGATGCAGAAGTAGTTACTGATATTAATTTCTCTTTCAATCATCACCGGTCGCTCTTGACTATTTTGTCACCCTCTTTTCGTCTGTTTTCCTCTATTACAACCTATTTTACTGGCGGTGGACATAGGTTAATGTCTTCTTGTTTTAGCGCCTTCAAATATGAACACCTAAGGGACTTTGAAAGTTGAAGGATGCAAAGAAATTTCGTAGCCTCCCGTTTTTCTGGTTGACTTCGTCATACAGGTGAATTTAGTAGCAACGATATAGATAAGTGCAAATGAGACCTGTATGGCAAGAGCATGGGGTTTTTACAAAACAGCTGACCAAATTCTAGGACTTACGAGGTTTTCGACTAATAAACATGTAACAAATCCAATCCAGGATATGCGTGGAAGTACGTTACTATTTAAAAGCTTTGAAAAATACCTCTGGCCTTGGCATATGTTAATGACCGTTGAAGCGGACTTTTTACTTTGGAAAATGTTTGAGGAAAAATGATGAAACTCTTCATTAATCTTGCCAATTGTTACAGTAGTTAGTATAAGATAAACGGAAATACGTACAATCATTCATTAGTTATCTGATTAGGCAGGCATCGCGGTGGTGATGAGTTCACCATGTGAGCGAAGTACACTGGTTAAATGAGTAAATTACACCTCTTGGCTCCTATTTCTATTGAGAAAGGGTTGTCTGCATGTACCATGCCTCTATTCTCGCTGCTGTCCTAGTATTTGATACTTGGTTCGTTCCTGTACGAGTTCCTATTCCCTCTGAGCCTCATAATGAACTTGCCGGAACTAATATGACCCCTGGATTTCTTTCTGGTTAAACGGTTACCGTAGGTGAATTATTGGAGAAGAATTATAACCTCAGTGACTATTGTACGCTCTGTATGCAGCTGATAAATTTAACTAGCTTATGGTTGAATTACCTCATGTGCTTTAAAAGAAATAGAAATATTGTATTAAGCTCTAAGGTAGGAGATTAAGAAAATAGAATAAAAATGTGGAACTTATTGATTAAAGTTGCCATTTTTTCTCACCATAGATGAGGGATCAATGTTATAACCCCAGTACTGGGGGAAGAAAGAATTTTTTCTCATCCTTAGTAGTCTAGTATGTTGTCCTTATTTCTCCTTGAATGATATCTTTAAAAATTCCTTGACGTTTTAATAGCTTAGTGCAATTACATGTAGTTGTCATTATACTCTTGTTTAATATAATTTTTGTGCCTAAAAATGAAACAAAATTTAGTTTTTCATTCTAAATGTTCAGTAATTATTCCACCTATACCAAGTAGCTAGAGCGGTAGCTTATAGGGTACTATGTAATAAAATGTATATGTATATATATATAGTTATAAAATTAATTATTTGAGCGTAGACTACGTGGTAAATAGACAGACCTCTCCATCATATTCAGAGAACGCCACCGCATCGCCACATTCCAGATGTATCAAAAATCAGTATTTATTTCAATACAAAATGTGTTTTGTCATAAATTGTCAGTCCTCTATCACCAAAATCCATCACTTCTGTGACCAAGATGTTAACGAGAATAAGAATGCCAAATTTAAGCCAAATCCTTTATCCTTTGACCTGGACCTTCCCGTCCTGGATATCCCATGTTATAATATCTTTTCTTTTTCAGCATTCTCCCCGTCGAAGGAATGGCTTTTTTACCTTTTCCACTCCTACTATTCCTCTTTATTTCCTCGCGTTAATTACCAGCTTTTAAATAAATTCTCCCTTCAGGAGTTTTTTTTAAATTTATTCCCCAATTCCCTCTTGAGCTCAGTCCCTTCCTTTTTAATGATAACGCCTTCACAAAGGGCGAGGAGTGAAAATGTTGAAGCAGGAAGGAAACCTGTAGTGGCCGGATTTTTCCTCTGTTCTTGGAAAAGGGCGTGATAAGGACTTTAATGTCTTCCGGGACGCATGACTGAGCACCCCTGATAAAGGGCCATAAGGGCCGAAGGCCATTTAGTTTAGCTCTGAAAAGAAACCTCTTTTGAAAATAGTGGAGAAGACGTACAATTATTGCAATTGGAAATACAATTTATGTTCTAATATCTTCCGTTTTCACTTAAACGGAGATGTTCTTGTAAATTGAAATACCGTCTTGGGATGCCGATCAATTTAAAAGTGTTATGGCGATGAAGATTAATAAAGTTTTCCTTTCACATAGAACAAAGTTTAAATAACCAAACTATGTTTTTCCGAGCGGACATATTTGTTAAATATTTAGAACGTTGATTTTAAGACGCAAGTCCTATTAAGATTTTTGAAGTAATTTTAATAGAATCGGAGGAACCATTCCACGAACGAAGCAAGATATAAAATTATAGCTCTTAAATGGGTTTAATGGTTACTGGTTTAAGGATTCGGAATTAATTGAAAATAAATAACTAAATAAATGGAAATTATAGTTATTTTAACCTTGTGATCGAACACTAAATGAATTTTTCATAACATTTTCCTCAATTTAATAGTGGATGATAGGGAGCAAAGAAACAAATGTGTCTGCGTGATGATGAAAACGTAAAAATATTTTCCTTATTTGTGACTTAAATTAAAGAACGGTGAAGGGATGTCTTTTCAATTGATGAATGAGCTCTCCAGCACGGTTATCCTTAGTTTATGCGTGTCCCGTTTATATCATTGAATATATCTCTAAAAGAGACGAATCCATCTTCCATTAAGACGTCACTGCTCAAACAAAGTTCTCTTTCCGTCCATAGTGCCTTAAAAGCTGTACGTTTGAAATCGCCAAGTCAAATCCATGATTAAGATATGAGTGAAAGAATGGAAATGGATGAAACCATCCTCGTGATTTCACTTGAATCATCTATCAACTTTCTCCCTCATTTACCTTCTTAGGTAAACATTCTCGTAGACATTTTCCCATACAACACCATGACTCGCCCACCCCTTATGCATTAAATGTCGCGTGATTCAAGCATCCTTTCCATACTGTCTGTTCCTTTCCTGACTCTCTTGTCCGTTTCTACGTATCGCTCTGACCTACTGTCAACTACAAACAGACCTAAGAGAGAAATGTAAATACGAGTAATGTATTTTTAATGATAATTGCTGCAATATTTTTGTATATGCAATTATAGTCAAAATTCTCGAAGATTTTTAAATTGTTTTAATTGCATTTTCAAAATCATATTTAAGTTAACTACACAAACAATCCACAATTTTTGCTGTGATT
Organism: Hetaerina titia; assembly: GCA_037158775.1. NCBI lineage: Eukaryota > Metazoa > Arthropoda > Insecta > Odonata > Calopterygidae > Hetaerina > Hetaerina titia. The sequence continues at coordinate 93,055,901 of CM073775.1, read as the reverse complement.
AGAAAAATAAAGTTTTTTATGCTCTAAAATGTTTAAAAATTGCAGTTGTATCTAAGAAAGCTAAGAGTGACCGCATGATTCGAAAGTTTTCGGTTCTTGATGGCGATCATTTTTTTAAAATCTCTGCTCTCGGGGCAATTTTGTTTAAAATATTGAGTTTACTTTTTAGAGTAATGTGAATTATCGTCTGCACTCTTTTATTGTCATTAATGTGCATTTATTTTAATAATAGTTCATTTCTTCCTTAATTGTAAATATAAACCTCATACATATGTGTGTCACATATCCTACTTGTGTCGTTTGGAGGGGGGGGGAAATTATTGTATGTTGCATGTCAACGCAGTAGTGGAATGTCGCCTTCTTACTTTTCAATTCTGGTTTCTACGCTATTATATAATTTTTTACTGCATTCTAAGGTTCAGGTGTATATTAGTTGATGATATATGTATTTGCATGAGTTCCAGCAATTATATACGCCACTTTTGGTGTAGTTTTGCATAAATATGTTGATTTTACATGTGGTTTGTTTCTCTTCTACGAGTGGTGACCGATCACCATTCGCAACACGCCCTGGCGGCGTTATATAGATGTAAATGAATAATCATCTAGTTAAACATAGAGAGGCAGTGATTTATCTTTCTTTCTTCTGATTTTGACTTATTCTTCTTTCACCGATAAATACATAAATATATGGCCGTATGGCTATTTTTATTTTTAAAAGTAAGGTATCAAACTTCAAGGGAAGTCAGACACTTTTTATTTAATGTGTTGTTCCTTTGTCTATTGTTGTACCCTTTTCTTACAAGCTATGTAAAATCCATAAATTTACGCCTATTGAGTGATGAAGAAGACAGTATATAAAAATGATATTCTGTTATCATTGACGAGTATTAATTTATTTATGTTGCATAAGTAATGTTAATCAAAACGAGTCTTCAATAACTCTCTCGCTAAGTTTATATATGTCTTCTTTTAATTAATATTTTTGGCATGTGGATTAATTGACTCTAATATTGTCTATTTTACACATCTCAAGTTGCTATTTCGGAGAGTCAAAGGCGTAGCATAGCCGCATGAGAATAGGGTAGGAGTAAGAAGCGTGGAGGGCATTTGATTGTCTTTGTTAAGAGCAAGCTAATGCAGAAGCATGCTGCCTACTCCCTTTAAACCCCTTTGCCATTAAACCCCTGAGCTCTAATGGACTTACCTGTTGACATAGCCTTGGGGTTTTGTGTAGTGGCCGCCTCGGGTCTTAAAATCTAAAGACATTCCTTGTGTGCTAAGATTTAGGCTTTCAGCATTCTTTCTTCAATATTTCCGTTTTCTCTTGCACTACAAATATACTTCAGGACGCTACCCATATCCTTGGTTCAGCTAACTCTTGCGTCGTTTTTAAAATTTTGATTGATTATAATGATAATATTTTCCCCAATAAAAATAAGTAAATTCGATATTGTCAGAGTTAAGTGGGTTATTACCTAAATACTAAATGAAATACATCGATAAAATTAAAAAAATTATTTGTTTTACTAAAGATATGAACACTTGAAGGTTCATTTTGAAATTTAAAAATGCGGCTGAATTCTAATTTCAAATTTCAAATTAGTAAATATGGACTTTTTGGTTCTCTAATGATTAAGAAAACAACGGAAAATCTATTAATTCAACAAGAAGAACAACATCGTTGTCCTTTACCAGTATATATATTTGCAAATTATTTACATAAAATTTCATTGGATGGATTTATTTGCCTTGTCTATCTACATTTTATCAGAAATGACCGTAATCCATTATTTATTTCAAAAATTTACTTATGTTTTGTTTTATCACCTTTTATAAAGATTTGATACCAGGAAAACATTGTTTCCTTTAAATGCGTACGATTAGTCAATAAAATAATCAATGTGGCAACTGAATTTTCGTAACAAAGCAATATGATCTTAAATTTTTACGCCACGGAGATGGATAAAATTTAACGCAATTTAATTGATTCACATGAGTTATAATGTAATTTTGAGAGTCTATGCTTTTTGGCCACTTACGTTTAGCAAAGTTTTTGAAATTTTGTTTAATACGGTATGTGGCAAGTAAATCAAATAGGGCCCTTAAAGGCCCCGCGAAAATTCTGCTGGGGGAAAAACTGCGAAGTCTCTCATCTAGGAGGAAACAAAAGGAGTGGAGTGTTTGGCAATGCACCAAAACGTAAGGGGATAAAAAAAACCCTTCGGATCCCTCGAGGGATGAGAGTAGGGTTCGAGGGGATGTCTGGAGGGGAATGCGGCGGCTATGCCTTCACCCAACCTTGGCCCATTGTCCCGAGACGCTCCCATTTACGCCAGTTTTAAAAAATTCACGAACCGGGATGAGAGAGCGCTCGTTTCGCGCGCACGTGCTATTGAAATCAGGGCTCTGGCTCTTCCTTTCGTGATGAGAGAGTTTTGGAGAGGCGTGCGCGCCTCTGGTTTGATTGCATCAAAGGCAATCCTCCTATCCTTACCCCTAACCCTATCACCCCCCACCGACCCCTACTCTTAATCCCCCAAAACACTCTCCCGGAGGGGGAAGTGGATGTGTGGCGGTGGGTGGGCGACGCGACGGGCGCAACTGAGGGCGAGGTGAAGTGGAAGTCGCTCCTGGGGGCGTGGGAGGGGGTTGCATTTTTTTATGCCTCATTGTCTCGCTCCCACAGTCGATGCCCACCCCAACTTACCCTAGTCTCCCGTCCGAAGCAAAGGCCCCCGCCACCAGGGGGAGATCCATTCGAGCGAGAGCGGGTTATCCCCTTTACGACCCCGTTCCTACTTAACGACGACTGCCTCCTCTCTCTCTCTCTCTCTCTCTCTCCGAGCTCCCTCGTCCCTTGACCCCTCACCGCCCCTCGGGGCGGGGTTCACCACCCCCCTAGGGGCCCTCGCCCCTCTCCATGTCCGGATGAATAATGAAGGCGGCCAAGGAAGTCTTGCACGGAGTAAAGAGAATTGACAATTAAGTAGGGGATGAATAAACATGGTGTGTGCATCGGGCTGTAAGATACAAAGGATGGAACAGGCGGAGGTTGGGCGGATACATAAGAGGGAGGGAAAGGGGATCCATTTGAGGGGAGAGGGATCATTGTGGTGGTCATGGACTCTGGATGCCTGCCTAAGGGGATACAGGAGGAACACGGTGGTAAGAGCGGAATATATACGTATGCGTGATATATATGTATGCGTGTAGGTGATGGTGGGAGCGTTTCCACATCCCTGACTCGAGTCCGTCTCCCAACCAAGAAAACCTAACGACCCGAGCCCTCTACAACGATATATATTGAGTAATGAGCCATGCGTTATTGGTTTTATCTTCCAAGGATCTCGATACATTCATCACCATTCATAATATGGAATCAGCACTGAAGAAGTAATCTACATTTTAGCCTACAACCTAAAGGCGTCATTTTGGCGGGGAATTTAAGATCATCATCCATCAAATTATTGCTCATTTAAGTCCATGTATTTTAATTTTCGGCAATTCAAAATTGCCGTGCAAATATTTTTTCTTGTCGTTAAATGTTTGGCGGAGGAGACAATTTGTCAAATTGAACGGCTCCGAAATCATTTTCCTGACCAATCCACTGTTTTCACGCCTGCCAATTTAATGCAGTGCTTAATGTCTCTATGTCAGCGTTCAGCTCGAATAACTTGTATTTGTCCCAAAAATATTAATGCATGCATGAAGTAATCGTCCTTCCATCTCCTCCAAACTATAGATATCTGATAATATGACGCTGTATGTTTGTTCATCACGATTTTTTTGGCAATGGTTAATTTTCTTTTAAATCTCGCTTAATTCTTCAAGTAGGTCCTTATGAGTCTCAACACTTTGCACATATAGTATTATGTTTTGCCAATACTAACGCAAAATTTAACCTCTCTAGCCCTTTTTATTCGAATATATCCCTTAATGAACCTTTGTATCATTAATATGCCTCTTTAGACATTATTTAATATGCTTTTCTCGTATTACGTACATTCGATGATAGTTTCATCCATAGGTAATTAGGTAATAGGGTAGATCATAGGAGGAATAGAGTGAATTGAAATTGGTTATTTGTGCGGAATTTGTGAAAGAAGAATAAGAAATATTGAAAAATATCAATTGTAAACATGAAACCGTGGTTTTTCTTCCACTCTTTCAAAGGCCGCTTCACATTTACTAATACTCTCTTGCTCTGTTTCCTGAATCCAACAGTCCTTGTTACGGCTCGTGCATGGTTTGAAACAAATTGTGTCAGATTGGGTCAAAATAATGTAGAAATGCATGTATGATATTCATTAACAGATATTATATGCAGAAATATGTCTCTAATATTGATAATGACGCCCAAATGTTTTGTTTCGTCTTAATTTTAAATTATAATCGCTGAACGCGTAATCGTTCCACTTAAATGAGATATACTGATCTTGTTTTGAACGGAAAATCCGCCTATCCTCTTTATATTTTGTGGAATTTTGCATTCTGCTTTACAAATAATTGATTTAGAATTTTTAATGATTGATTATAATAACTTTAATTTTATTGGAAATGCAATAGAAGAGGTTGAAGACTATTTTCAAGCATTAATTTAACAAAATTGATTTTAAATTAACTTACGAATTTAATTTTTTGAGGCATTTTAACGTAACTCGAAACTGTGATCGAAGTATGACCATTTTAGTCATATCAAAATCATCCGCTTTTTTAGCCTTGTTTGGGTTTCTTCGAACAACCCTATCACCTCCTCCGTCATGTCTAGTACTTCTTTCCTTTTTTTCTTCCAGTCTATTTTAATTTTTCAATTTAATTCTCCACTCCTATATGGGTTCAATATTAATCACCCACAATGTTTTTCAATCGCCCTTTCTGGCTCCACTCTGAGACTTGCTCTAAATGTAATGCGGACCTTGAATACTTCACAATAATAGATTTTCCAAACATACCATATTTGAGGGATGACATTCGATGATACAGGCAGTTTTCTCTCTCCATGATCACTCCTTGCAGCCTTGGACATGCGAAAACTGAAGGCTTTAATGTTTGGTATCGAGGTGCCTACTCGCATCCGCTATCGTAAATAGACAACCCTGAGTCCACTTCAGCGTATCAGTGCATAGAAACTTGTCAGTGTGTCATTTCTTTTGATTATTGATAACTTTACATTTAGCTGAATAATAAAAATGTTTTACTGGTTCTGTACAAAAAAACAGGTAGATAAAGTCTGAAGAGAATATTTATTGCAGATAAATGTGCAACGTAACTAAAATCATTCAAAATATATTTCACTCCTGTGAATCGACGATATTGCAAAATTTTTTCGTAATTAAGGGGCAAGCAGCCAAAAGCATCTCTTTGATGTAAAACCATTATGTATCTCAAACACATGCCTGAAAACTAAGCAGTGAACAGCATTACTAATCATTATGTACAAAGCCACAGTGGATTAGATAACTTTGCTATTGCTAAGGCATAACACTATGAGCAAAACGCCGAGAGAAGGAGAGAAATGACGTCACACATTATTTTCACAACTTAACGAGAGCTGTGTGTCACCAAACGTGAGAAAAAAAACAGATAATTGTTACAATGTTTCAGAAGGCAAGGGAGATCCAGATAAAATCATCCAAACCACCGATTTACAGGGCAAAATGCGGCTGAAATTTCCCAGTTGCCAAATTTTGAAATGATAAAGCAACTTGAGACAGTGTTTCATAACTTTGCCAAATATAGAAAAACTATATTGTATGCATCCATCCTGCAGAGCGACTATAATTCAAGAGTAATGTCAAATCTATCGAGAAGTTGCATAAAATGGTTATCCTTGTTCATAAAACTCCATAGGCAGAAAATTGTAGTTTAAACAAATCTTCTAATACCACTCGGGTCGGGAGCTTGCACGTTATTGCCTTTAGTACTTCGTAGTAGGAAAGAAAAAAAAACCGTTGATGAAAAACAATCAAGAAAGACTGAGTTAAGACTGACTGTTAAGAAAGATTGAGTTAAGACTATTGAGGCTTGAATACGCTTGAATAACGTAAAAAAAGTTTCCGATAATTATTAGCCGGAAATAAGTATGTATATTATTTTTACAAACGCTTCAATATTATGTTTGGGAACTGTAATACTCAGAGACAGAAGCCATAATGAAAAAAATATAAGGAGTGCAAATGTGGAGGCGGTCATGCACGATGGTAAATAATGAGTAAGTCACTTTATTTTGGTTTCTCATATGTTTTATTAATAAATTTGGTAGTATTTTAAACAAATTAACCAGCCCTTTTATGCAAAAATAATTATTTTCAGTATTTAAGCATTTTGACGTCGTTTGTAAATCAGACAGAAGTGAAGGATGTATTCAGGGCAGGAAAGTACGGGAGTGAGTATTACGAGGGTTTCCATTGATCGAATATTTTCCTTTGTTCAAAGTGTTTCCTAAATATATTCCAAAGTAAATTAAAGCCGGGCACTTTTGGTGTTGCACTCTTTAAAGGGAAAGGCGAGAATAGATTGTAGATTGTATTGGAAAGAATTTAATTATTTTTAGTATTGACAATGTAAACTTTTTAATTGAAAATACTTTAATCGACGAAGGAAGATTGATGCAATATAAGAAAGAAAAGGAAAACTAGTTACTCTTCACTTATCATTTAATCGTTGCGAATATTCTAATGAAAAATATTTTTTCTTGCGTTAATGTGAATATTATTATTACTTGCTATCTAACACATTTTTTACTAGAAAAAACAATACCAGCGTCATCTGACATTAATACTGATCAAACTATATTTTTGCCATATAAACGCCTCACGGTACACTCTTTAAAATGGTCTCTTTTGATAAGTTACAAGATAGTTTCATCTCGATCAACCACCATAAAACGTATATAATTCATTCGTTTTGCACAAACTCTCTTGCAATTTGACAAAAGAGATCATTTCGAAGAGTGAGTTGAAGTGCGTTTAGAGGGAGTTTAAAGAGGTAGATTGATCAGTAGGAATTTCAGATGGCACTGAAAGAAGGAAACTCTTCCTTTTCCCCAAAAATCGGCAAATATTCACGCGTTCCCTAGCATATTCCACAAACCGTCGTCTTAAGAATGCCTTCTGGCATTTGGACACGGTTCATTGGGAGCGGATTATTTGCATGCTCGTCTCCTTTAATGGTGGATATGAGAGCCCATCAGGCATCCCTTCGCGAGCCGTCGCAAGATAACCGCATTTCCTACTTCCGTCAGGAGCTGGAGGGGGAAAGAGAGGGAGTTAGGGGATCTTTCCATTCTCCCACGCTCCAACCAATTCCTGTTGCTTCGGAATCCATCCCCGCTCGCCAATATTAAAATGAGCAACGCACGCTCCAACGTATCCACACTTCCTTACACTTCCAGCCTTCTCCCACTATGAATAGAAATTTTATTTTCCACGGTTTGGGTAGGAGGGCAAGAGAGAGAATGGAAGAATGAAATTCAGGAAGGGAAAAAGAAGATTAATAAACCCCTAGTCACCACCATAGTTCAGAATTGTTCATCCCCATCGTTTCCCTCCATCTCCTTCTGCCGCCTCCGATGGTGGGGAATGAATTTTTCACGCCCGCTTCCCATCACGCGATCCCAACTTCACATCTCCTGGCCGCGATGGATCCATCATCACCCTTGAACTCTCCGCTATATTTTTTCTTAGTTGATAGATCGATTTCCTACAGCCACTCACCTCACATACCAACAAAATGGTGTCGCTTCTCGAGACACCACAGCTATTAATTTTCCGTAAAGTATTTTCATTATAACCGACGTAATGTCGGAACATCTTTTGGGTAATCGCCAGTTTGAAGAATAAGCTGCTGTTCTAATCTACATGCATTACTTTCATTTATTCAGAGGACTGAGTGCGCACGATACGATAAAAAATCTCTAAAATACTATACACTTGAATTAATTATACTTTTGGAAATTTATTTCCTACCTGATCTTCTATTTATTAATCAAATACAATGCCCTCACGAAGAGTTACGATAATTTACTAATAGTATTGCGATATTATTTCTAGAATATTTCTCAAAAATTACAACGATAAAAAAATCTTGCTGAAAGAAATGATACGTGAAATTAAAAATCGCGCCTAAATGAGGCTCAAATACACTCTTAAAATAGGGTGCCTCATTGGAAATTTAATTGTGAGCGAGAAGAAATTTGACCATTTTCATTGGTCAATGTAAAAAACTAGTTAAAATTTTAAATATCTCGTTTTTTTGCCATTTTTCGTATTATATTTTTTTAGTGCTGGTGTATTTTTAGTTCATATTTTCGCATTAGTGAAATCATATTCTGTAGGAAAATATCAACTGTTTTTAAATGACCGGTGTGTTTTGTGTCTAAACATACGTATATCATTATTTTGGTGTGAATCAACTGAAATTAACAAATAGATACCAGGAAAAACGTCTTTTTCTCTTCCGCTTTCACCAGAGAACCTTTAGCTACAACATGTTTTTATAAAATCGCTTTTCAGTAGTGATTTTTTAATGTGATAAACATACACGTAAAAAGAAAAGGCGACGTCAAACGCTTCGTTTATTGCTTTGAAAGGCATTAATTAACAGGTTCATTTTATTAAACACTAAAATTTAATTAACATAACCGAAGCATGACTTCTGGAAATAAGAATGGGCACAGTGTATGCCTTGTTATCTATTTGTGAATGTCGTTAATTTTGTGATTCATAGCGTAAGGAAAAGAAAATTTTCAATTATGAACGACACGTTTTCTTGCGTACACAGGCAGAGAATATGATTTGCGATCTTGAAACGCCAATTCAGCTCCAGGCGGGTCCTCATTAGGCAGGAAACTACCCTTTGTAATGGTTTCTTGGCGTTTTAACTCCAGTTTAATGTCATATTGATGTAATTCTTCTGAGAGGACTGGGCCTAATACACAAAGTAATGGAAACACTTTAGAGATACGAATCCATACCATCCAAGTAAATGGTTAACCAAAACGAAAAAAATTCCGGAATGATAGTCATTAAATTCTCGTAAATCATTCGCAGGGTTGGTGACTCTTAATGTATAATTAATAAAAGGTCAATAAAAATCTAAAAAATATTCACTGCCAAACTCCGTGTGAAATATCCTAATTACTTCCAAATTTATTTATCAAGAAAATAAATTTCTTCTAACGGAATCCCCGCAATGAATAATGAATTTTTATTAGGTTTAATGTCCATCTTTTTCAGCGGTGCTTCTTCCACATTAGTGTGTTTTACGATCATGTATATTTCCACTAAACTCTAGCGATTCCTTTTTAAGTTTTTAATCACTGTTGAGGTTTTGGTTATCATTATTATTATTTTATAAAAAACTCACTTGTGCAGATAGGCTGTGTCAGGTGGCACACAAGTCCCGAGTATTACAATCAAACTTGCCTTGGAAAAAATAAACATGACATCTCAAATACAATCAACATCACAAAAGATAATAAATAAAATCTGTCATAAAAAACAATACACTTAAAGGAAACTTCCAAACGCCAATCTCTAACACAAAAAAAATCCCCATCTCATTAACATCAGTTGCCCAAATCAACAAGAAAAATATCAAATGTAAGCTGTTACGTACAATTTCACACAACTTATCAAATTATTAAATAAATGGTTTACATATTTACTTAAAATTATTTACACTGTTAGTAAAGGGCTCGAATAGATTTGCAGGCAAACTCTTCCAATCAACAATTGTTTCATTAAGGAATGAATTTTTTAAATTTATTCTTCGTGTTCGGCATTTTACCTTGGATTTGTGATTATTTCTCCCTATAAAATTTTGATTTCCCGCCTCTTTCCTTAGTGTAATGGTTACCAATGGCTATTTCAGAAGACTAATGATAGCATTATTCTTTACTTTAATTGAGATTACGATGAACTTTTCCACCATAAAGGTTATCTCTCGCACCAATAGTATCGTTCTTGCGTCGATGATTGGTTTGAAAAACGCCAAACATGCATCATTACCAAATATTATGAAAAACGTGGAATACAAGGCCTTTACCAAGCAAATCCGAGGAGGCGAGTTTTTTCCCTTGATACCTGGGCTGAGTACCTGTCAAGAATTTCTCGTTCGGCCTCGTAGTTGTTTACTTGGAGACTCAGTGAGAACCACACACTCAATTTTTATTATAAATGATCGTCGGACGGTTATAGTTGGCTTTGACAGGAAAAGAAACTAACCCTGACTAAATTTCTAAGCTTCGACTAACACTACCCTAATCAGCATATTACCCTTCAATATTGGAAATCCTTTCTTTTATTTTATGCCAATTATTTCCATCCCCTTACTTCCATCCTAACATTTTCCTAGTTCATATTCTTCAACATTCCATTTTCAAGTAATGTACCCTGCATTTACTTGATATTGCTTTCTTTGAATTTCTCAGAGTAACGCTTTCTCCTCCTTTGCCATACCCAGGGCTCTTCGTTTAATTTTCCCTACATTTTGCTCTCTTTAATTTCATAACTACATCTCTTAAGTCTCTAATATATTTTTTCAAAATTTCTTTCAGATTAAGTTTCTGATGGATGGGCAGTATCCCTCTTCCAGAGATGGATGCCTTATGCATGCTGTAATATGCGTGAAATCTATTTAGTCTATCGTGAAGACCACATTCGGAGTTATAAGTAGACATGACCGTATGTCATGAAGAAAATGTCGTGTCGCGTTTAAGTCAATCCCAACACTTTTCGCTGAATTTTGCCAGATAAATTATCTCAGAAAATTGAATTCTTTTAAAACTTTATTTTGAGAAATTATGTATGTCTACGTACTCGCACCACGTCAATCTTTTTGCTGTTTTAATATTATCTAAAAAATGTCGACTGTCTTAATGATACTTTTTCGACCTGGTTTATCTGGTGGTGGTCTAAGTCATAGCGTGTTATCTCTATAAGTTATTATTTGAGTCTTTTAATGTGGTTGAGATCGCTCAATATGTACGCGCTTCAGTGTAGGGAATGCTTGCTGATTTATTATTTGATTGAGACAGTTTTACTGTGGTCATTGTTATTACTTAAGTTTAGTCAACTTGAGTGCATTAAATGATCGTGAAATTACTTCATCATCTTATAAAAGTTATCGTATTTATAAGGATTTCTTTCGGTTATACGGTTAACTCTTACATGTCATGTCTAACAGGTCTAACAGACATGTCTAACAGGTAACCTGAAGGTTATGGGTTTGAATTGTGGTCACTATAGTCTTGAATAGTTAGCGTCTCGTAATGGCGTCACTGGTTTTATGCTGGGATATGAGATTGCCTGAAACAGAATATTAGAACAAGGGACTATTGCGTTTGGAAATAATTTGAACTACTAGTTTTTTTTAATCTACTCTTGAGTTTTGACAAATTTTTGGGGTTAGTAAAAACAACAGTTTAGTTTGTCAAGTTTAATATTTTTACAAAATAGTTGAAGTACTGTTTTGATTTTCTTGGCTTGGGACGGTTGGCAGGATCCTAGGTGGATTACATGGGAGAATGGTGACTTTGACGACTGATAATTCTCGTAAATTTCGTGTTAATTGATCGCACTTAAGACCTTTCTCTGCTAGTAACAACCACACATCATTGGAACGATTTCTTATTTAAGATAAGTCAAAAGTCATCCCCGTAAATCCAGATCTGAGTACCGCCCACGGTAGTCTTCAGGTTATGCACGCCATCATTACAGTCAAGTACATCAATCAAGGATGGGAGATGTTAGTCTTTTGCTAATGTTTCTTGGAGGAGGTATTTGACTTACCTATATTTTGGTGCTTTTAATACCAGTAAAGAAGCAGAAGTTCTCTTGTGAATGTCTCACAAAATAGTTTCTTCGACTCAAAAACAACAAAATACTCTAAGTAAAATATTTAATTTACGAGTACATGTATCTTTAGATTAATTATCTCCGGAAATGGACGTAAAGTTATTAATTTTAGATATTTAATCGCCTTAATTTTTGTGTATTCTGAAAAATCATATTTCATATTCACTGTATGAATAAATTAATGCGGAGTGTCAAAATCCTACGGATTGAAAAGAAAGGGGATGACATTTTGTAAAAAGTTGTTATGAGCGACTGGCGACCGCTTGAATTATTCCATCCCTTCAAATCTGGAACTAATGGTTGCGGAGGTTTCGGAACAATCGTCCCCGGTGCTTGCGCACATAAGCCATTGTGCAGACTCACCAGTAGAAGACCGCCTTCTGGAGTTGACGGGCGATATATGACTCGCAAAACGCAGGAATTCCGCCCTGGAAATTCGAGACGAGGTGGAATTGAAATTAATGCAAAAAATTGCGGAATTGTCTCAAAGCGTCCCGAATTCGGGGAAAATATTCCATATGACTTGTTCAAACGTTAAAAATCGAGATGTTATACATTTTATAAATTAATTTTTCTCTAACTCTAAGAGGAATTCTCGCCATCAACGAAGGATGCACTTTTTAATTAGATATTTCATTTAGTACTATTTCACAGGGATATTTTTATGATTTTATTAAACATTTAAATTTTTAAAATAATAAGTTGGAACGAGTTTTCTTACGCGATATTGAGGATCATCAAATAGGTGTTCATGTAGTTTATATTGGTTTTCTTTCAGGTCAATTTGTCAGGAATTATGAATGAGATACCTGTCAATGATTCAGGACTCATTACTTGCAAATGAAGGGTATCCGTGGCATGACACGCCTTGATTGCCCTTCCCTTTGTCACTGCTGGATTCATTTAACGTCACGTCCAGCACTTACACTATCCTAGGACTAGCGAAGTACTTTTGGTCGCATCTCACGTCCTTGCTCAACGTGCTTTTGACGGTGCGTTGAGTATCCCGACGAGAATGAAATGACTTTCCGTACCAATCAGCGTAATTACCATAAATCATTCTTCCATCCCCAATTCCTTAACATCGTCACAAGAATGATAAAGTATTTCGCTGTCTAAAAGATCTCAAGAATCTTATAAAATTTGAGGAAAAGATGCCATTTTGCGTTAAAAAAACAAAACTATTTAATTTCGAAATTATTTCCAAAGAGATACCTTAAATAGCATTGATTCTTCATTTGTCTCGGGTGTGAAGTAATGGACCCATGTTTCATCCATCGTCGTGAAATGGCAAAAAATGCTTTTTTGCTGTGAAACTTTGCAAAACACTCAATTGAAATATCTTCACGACACTGGTTTTGCTCGAGCGAGAGCAAACGCACCACCCACCTTGCACACAGCTCCCTCATGTCCAAATTTTCAGTTAATATGTATTGTACCGCACTCTTTGGAATTACTACTATGTCTGCTAGCTCTCTTACTTTCATTCGACGATCATCCAGTATCACTTTGTGGATTTTGTTCCCCGTTTCTAGAGTCGTCACCCTATTTGGTTGGCCAATGCGATGCTCGTCTTGACAGCTCGTACGGCCTCGTTTAAACTCTGCTACCCAATATTTTATTGGTGTAAACAAAGGCGCAGATTCACTCAGAGCAGAACCCAGTTCAGCTTTTATATTGGTTGGGTTGAAGCCTTTCAAATAAAAGTATTGTATCACATAACGATGACCAATTTTTTCTATTTTCACAAATTCACTGAAAACGTTCACTATTGATGGATGCCAAACAAATACTAAACAGCGTGGCGTCTTCAAACTTGAAACATATGCTTTATAGATAGCGTACTTTTTAATACAGTGATAATTTTTAAACAACTACCGCCATCTCTAGGTTAGGTCGGGTACTTATGTGACCACCCTTGTAGTCTTGTTTGTATGAGACAGTAACTGAGAGGCAATAATGCGAATCGGATCTGGCTTATAGAACTGACTACGAGTAGTAGTAATGCTGACATCAAATTAGAAAAAAACTGTGGGCAAAGTTTTACTTCTTGATGGATAATTTTTTTAATATAAAAATTGTTTAGAAAGTGGAATATTTTTTTAAAAGTCAGTAACTTACTACGAGTACTTAATCCTCTCAAATACAATTAACGCATGAATAATATAGTACAGAAAAAAAGAAAACAACTATTATGAATCTTCAACATCTGTAATAAAACCCCCATAAAACTACAGGTATCAGCCTGAAGGTTCGATAGGTGATGGTAGAGTTAATCCAGAACTAAAGCAAATAGTGTGTGAAATTCACGCAACACGGTAAAAGGAGGGGCCAGATTCTTACCGTGGCCCGCCTATGATTTCCCAAATAGTTCTGGTACTCAGAAAATTGCACGAATTGGGTACCCAGAGGCCTAACTTCAGTTAATATTATAAGTAAGCTGCCGGTTAAGGTCGGTTTTTGATGAACGCCACGACCAAATAAGAGGGTAATTTGGAAATTTCTGGATTACAACTATAAATGGAAATAAACAGCTTCTGTCCATGAATTTATTTTATTTTCTATTGTAGTCTCCCTGAACACCAATGCACTTGGCCCAGCGATGTTCCATTGTCTTAATCCCATCTTCTAAATTAGATTCTTTAAGGCCTACGAAATACCCCTCTAATTCGGCTGTTAGTTCTTTCTTTAAAGAGAACCTCCGTTCACCGAGGAAAACGATGTGAGCTTGGCGAAGAGATATAAATCTGATGGAGCCAAGTCAGGTGAATAAGGCGGGTGTGGAAACTATTCGTATCTTAGTTTACCTATTTTTTCCGTGGGAGTGACGCGTATGTGGGCGTGCATTGTACGAGATGATGAAAGGTGACATTCTTCCTTGCCAAACCTGGCCTTTTTATGTGTATCTTTGCCTGTTGTTTTGTTAGAAGGTTAGCGTTGTATTTTTTTAGTAATTGGATGACCAGTAGGAAGATAATATATAAGCAGTATCCGTTAAAGCTTTAAGCTTTTGCAATATTCGTATAAGCTTTTGCATCCGTTAAAACTAAAGCCATCACCTTTCCGGCCCATGGTATTACCTTTCCTTTCTTTTGTCGTGGTGAATCAGTGTTTCCACTGATTTGACTGCTTTTTATTCTCTATGGTATAGTAGTGGACCCTAGTTTCAGCTGTGGTCACAAACCTGAACAGAAAATCTTGTTCTTTGCTCTTAAAACGGTTCTAATATTGTTCGAAAATTTTCATTATGATGCCTTTGTGATCCTGCGTCAAGAGTTGTGGCACATAATTCTAACAGATAATTTAAGTGATGTGTCCGTTTAGATGAAAGTCCTACAGCTTCAGTGATTTCTCGCACTTTCAGTTGGCGATGGTCCATGGACATTTAATGCACTTTTGCAATACTTCATGGGGTATTGGCATATTTTTTCGTCCACTCCGCGGGTCATCATCTAAACGGTTCCGAACAAAATTAAACTCGTGCGTCCACTTGGCAATATTTGGATATGAAGGAGAAGAGTCCCCCAGAGTATGAGGATACATAGGAAAGACTCATAGGCGAGTTATATCTTAAACCAGTGTATACGTGTGTTTCTCTCCGGGGTCATAGTCCAAAATGGCTTGTAGTAGCAGATTCCAGACGGTGCGAAGCGGGATTAAAAAGACGCGACTTTGTTTGACTATCATTCCAATAAGATTATAACATCTCCAAGTATAATTAAGCAGCCTTCAAGGCGATTCCAACACGAAATGTCTTTTTATGATAGGGAAAATCTTCATTTTTTGTTTTTTTTATTTTAGAAAACCAGATCTTGAAAGAATATTAAAGGAGATTAAAAAATGGGTGAATCACGCTAATTACACTGATGATACAAACCAAGTGAAGTAATAGGATTTTGCGTGACGGAAAAAAATACGATAGTGACTATTGGAAGCGTATTATAGCGTATATAGCGTATTGGAAGTGGAAAAGCAGTTGTGTAAGAACTTTATTCCGGTTGAATAATGTTCATATCTTCCTCATCGTTATCCTTTATCGAATTTTCCTGCTATTCAGTGGGTTGCTTCAATGCTGTCGACAGAGTTCATCGTGCTCACTTGGTATCTTTCGTTGCCCTAGCAACATGAAATGCGCTTTGATAGTCCTTAGGCATGATCGATTCCATCGGTCCTGTCCCTATCGGACGGATAAGTGTCTCCTAGCTCCGATTGGAGGGGCACTAGGTCCCCGCAAGTGAGCAATAACCTACCTTCCCTCCTCCTTTTACTCCCATCCGATTTTCATTCCCAACGTTGGCCTTCCGTTCCCTTCACATGTAATTTCCGTCCACAGAATCTTGTTCATTTTGGTACTGTTCCTCTGAATTTCTATCCTTTCCTTACGTTAATGGTTGAATTATATGTCAGATCACCCCGTGGTCAAATTAAAACGGAATACGATTTTCTTAACGGTATTTATTATGTTCATTTCACAGATGTAAATGTTGAGTTAGTTAAATTGCAAAAAAAATTGAACAAAAATTCTAATAAGCCAGCGTAAGGGTAAGGGTCCTCTTTCTACCGAGTCCTTCCGTCATCTGTCAACACCATTCAGTAATACCTTAAGGTGATGTTGCGTACGACATGGGAGCATTAAACTAGCATTATTTTGTGATATGCAAAGTTATTCCCATAGAAACATCCGTCATCTAAAGATAAATTATTTCGATAAAAATTTTTTAGCAAAGGAAGAAATTTTCTTTCAAAAAATGTCGTTTGTTGTCATATTTTGATATTGTCAGAACATTTTATGCCGTGATAATTTGAGATTAACTGTATTCAAGCTCTCTTTTTATAATCAAGTTTTAAACAATGTTGATCCCATCTTTTAACGGTTTTCTTTCATATTATTTGAGTTATAGTTTTAATTTATCTTCACAAATGCAAATGAGCTAATATTACGGGCGTTATCGTGAAATTTTTCTGCGAAATGATGGCATCCAATGTATATGTGCTTATTCAAGTAGTTTGTTGCGTTTTGTTCTTTCATGGTGACATCACCGAGAGGTACTTTTTGAATGATTGTCTGGTCACGGGTTGAGACTCCAAATAAAAAATGTTTCGTGGAAATTCGGCGAGTAATGTTAATTTTCAGCAGGGTCATCAGCCCTAAATTTAATTTATTAAGGGTTCATACTATATTCCAAACCAAAGATACCGGTAACACTTGTAAAGGAAAGGATTTTATAATTATCAATTATATATGCCGCAAAGAAATATATACCTCTTTATGAAAAACCATTGCTTCGATTAACATATTAAATGACAAGATATCTGCAGGTAAATTACAATATTCTGTAGCCTATGCTTTTCTTAAATAGCTATTTCAACTGTAACGACTGACATGCATAGGAGCTGAAATATCGAGTTGACAAGTATGTAGCTATCATAATTCGAATATAGTATGTATTAATAAAATTGGTGGTTGCTAATTGCGTATTACATTTATCTATTTTACAATGACCTAACGGACCATTTTTATTAATTTATTTCTTTACGGAACTTAGGTGTACTCCGTTACTGATACGTCTTATCGAAGCAAAGAAAAAATCTGTTTCGAAGGAAAAATAAGGCTTATTTGTGCCGAGAACACATCACATATAACAGGGATTCAAATGGAAGATACGAATTCATATTTTCCTCAAGCCAAACGAGTTTTTCGCGATGAGTCCAAAACTGTTTGTCTGTCAGCTTAGATCAATGGGCGTCAATACATTAACTGTTTTTTCTGCGATATTCTGACTCACAGTACTGCTTTCATGCGGTCTTGGTTATTTTCGAGTACTCTGGTATCGCTCTAGTTTCGGCATCAGGAAGTGAGTTCAGAGAGGCTGAATGAAAAACATCTCCAGTAGCTAGCTATATAACGAGCCCCGGACGGCGCTTCCTCGAGCATCCTCGCGTCTATTTGAATGGCTTTAGAGTAAGGCGCTTAGCTCACGTCGGCGCCCCCTTGAGCGCAAGATTTGACAGGTTAATGCATTTGTAGGGTAGGCTGGGGAGTATAGGATTAACAACTAGGGTGTGCGTTAGCAGAATCATTGTGAAATTTCCAACACCCGCTAACAGCACTGCGTGTGAGCACTTTACCCTAAATGCACGCCTTGTATAATAAATTTACTTGGGGAAGCAGTAAACAAAATAAAAAAGAGGGCGTCACGAAACCCGGTTGATGACTGGTAGAAACAATTGCGTAAATATGTTAAAATGAAACTTTGGAGAAAAAAGATTGGCACGTAACGGAGTGCTCTTGAATACAGAAAACATTTACATAAATTATTATAAGAGGGTAGGCTGAAAACTAATGCACACATGCTTGTAGACCACAAACAAAATGACTTTCAGGAGCACTCTTGGTGGCATGTGGAAGTAACTTTCCTCTTCAACACCCATGCGAAGGTTTGAGGTAGTTTCATTCATCCAATGAATTTCGAGAAGCAGAAGTATGGAGACGTGTTCTTGTGCTATGTCATCGCGAGTTTAACAGTGTGCTGTTATCAAATTTTTAACTGCTGAAAAATTTAAACCTACTGAGATTTATCGTCGTTTAAAAGCTGTTTACAGTGACGATGTTGTGGATAGTTCTACCATCGACATTCGTATTCCCTTCAGACAGAATAGCTCAAAAGACAACCATCCGCAAAAATCCTCTTTTGACTGTGTTTACGGATGCTCACCGAGTTTCTGTGACCGATTTTCCGGAATGAGGAGCAACGATAAATTCTTCTCAGGTTATAAAGACTGTGAAACACCTCCGGTGGCGAGTTATTCGTGTTAAAAGGCAGCCAAATAATCTTGCAACATGACAACACTCATCCACACACCTCGCGTGCAGCTGGAGAGGCTCTGTGAAACCTGAAATTTTAACTGATTCCACACCCTCCTTATTCCCTCGTTCTTGCGCCTTGCGATTTTTATATTTTTTCCTCAACTCAAGAGACACCTCAAGGGTAATCATTACACCTCGGACGATGAGTTAAAGGCAGACGTGAAGTCCTGGATTCGAGATAATTTGGAAGAGTTTTTCAGTGACGGAATGAAAAAAATTGTTATACGTTGGGAGAAATGTGTTAGCCTAGACGGTGACTGTGTTGAAAAATTAATATATGATTTTGAAACTTAATAATTGTACTTCAATGTACTTTTTTCCCGATCTTGCTATTCCCGATCTCCCTACAAGATGTGTGCATTAATTTTCAGCCTAATCCCGAACGAATGTAGTATTATGTTTGCATCGATTGTTTTCTTTATGAATTGGTTTAATCTTAGTAGTTTTTTTGTAGATATCCAGTTGCAATTGTGATACGTGTAAACACTGATGCACACGTACCTAAAGTTTGTTTACAACCAAAAAGGTTCTATTTTTCTAATTTTATAAATATAGTTGTAACAATTACAAAACCTTCTAGCTATGCGAGTTTAAATAAAAGAAAATTCGTTTCCACGGATTCAGGTGATTTTCAAACATAATTCTTGCCAAATGTTGGTTTCGCTCAAATGTTGCCCTCATTGCGAGCGATACAAATAAATCGTTCCAATATCTCGATAAGTCTATGTTGTTTTAGACATTTATTTTTTGAATGGTATCAAGGTTTATCGAGAAATAACTCTTAGTGGATCTATTTAAATTCTTAAACGTATTTTAAGAAATTTGGAGTAATGCCTTAAAGAAAAATTGAAGTATTTAGAGAACAGGGATAGGGTTTGGAGAAGTATTCGTACAGAAATATTAAAAGATATTTTCTAAGATTTTTAAGAGAAATATAAAAAACATATAATTATGAGATATTTTTCATTTTTTAGGAACAAGACAAACTTGTTTGGACTTGGAAGAATTATCGTTTACCCGTAAAAAATATAGTGCAAATACTGGTTAAAGTAACATAATCCTATTATTGAAATTCTCTCTCAAAAACACATTATTTTCCTTGGATTTTGCCATGTAAGCCATTAAACGAATACTTGTGTCCTTTATTATTGGTATCATGTATACAAATGGAATAATATACTTATATTATTGGTATCATCCAAATGACCCAGCTATTTTTCTTATATTAAAAGCGCTTTGCATCGTTAACACACATTAATTTAGCTGGTGCCCATTATTACTAATTTTCCCTGATACCTAAACCTGATACATAAACACGGATATTTTGCCAATTATTCTCTTACTCCCCCGATTATCAAATTCAACCTTTCATAATTAAATTCATTCTCAAATACTAACATGTAAAGCATATATTTAGAGGAAATTAGGTTTATTAAATAAAAATTGACATTACCAAAATCATTATTCACACATGATTCCGCTACAACAAAAACCATTGCTAAGATTTCTTATAAAAAATATAACCGGCCGTCGATTTTTATACTCGTAATCGATCTAGTTCCGAAGGCCATGTACGAGGCCATGTCGAATTTCTGACGAAACACTTTCATATTTCACGACGAAATACGAGCATATTCCATTCAAATGGTCTAAAATTTTTAAATTAACCTTCTGCTAAAATTTTCAATATTTTTCAGTGTTACTATTCTTCTTAATAGTTTCGTCTTTTAATCTTCGGCATGAAACTTATCACTGGCGATTGTTTAAGAATGGGTATTAGGTAGTTTTGAAACTGAAATACCTAGGTCACTGACCGATACAGTGTAACCATTGAGAAATGGTGGACTCTGGTCGTCGGTACACTGTCATTAATGAGGCTACTATGGACTGGAGACCAAAGGATATATTCAGCTATTTCACTCATTGGTTTACGATTCCATTTTGTCATGTCGCCTACTATTGTTTCCCCTCCCTGGAAGGCTTACACCGACCAGAGCACAAACTTTTTCTCCCCGCGATCATTCCCAGCCTCCCCTTCCAACGCCCCGCAAATCACATCCTCACAATCGGTTTCTGGCAGCAGATCCCTTACTTGGCAGCTTAATAACTAACATCCCCACCCTCTCGCTCCCCTTCCTCATCCCCGCAACTTCCCCCACCCACTACTACTAAACTACTACAACTCCCTCTCCCCACCCCCATTCCGTTAACCGCCCGTTACCCAATCCCAGAGCGCTAATAAAACGGATCGACTGTCCATCAATACTAAGCTCCGCCGATAAACCGCCGCAAGGGAGATGAGGGAGGGCCTTTGCATGCACACGCGCGCTCTATATGTCTTGCTCGCAAAGCCTCATGGGAGGCAGCGCACAGGACTCCACGCAAGCTCATCCCTACACTCGTTCCCCGGAGCCAAATCTCTTCTTCACCGCCTTCCGAACGGGAACAGAAATAAAAATCACCAGCGATAAACACGGGGTGGTATTTCGGTGCATCGAAATGTGGATTCCCATATCCCTGAGAGGATTTTTATCACGCATGATTTGTTTAGCACGTTTTTCCAGCGAATTAGGGGATAGCATTTATCGTGTGCACCAATTCTGCAGTCACTACTTCCTGCTCGATAGTACGTATGATAGCAGACGTTCATCGGATTCTTACAAATACGCTTGTTTTTTTCCAGGGTTAGGGCGCTTTAACTTAATATCCGTTGAACGAATATAACGCTAGTACATGAAAGAGAGGAAAGGATATATTTGATATTCATCCTGTACAAACACTTGGATGGAGAAACTTGCATAAAATAATATTACATATATGTGCGCATACCTTTCAAAGACCTCTCATGTTCATATCATCCATATTGGTTGACAGTGCATAAATATCAATGGTTTTTGAAAAATACGTTCCTTTTGCGAAACTCATCAACTTGGCGTATTTTGTTCAAAGACTTCTCTTTAGAAAAATGAGAAAACAAAAGATGGGATTAATTGGGGAAAATTATAGTTTTGGAGATACTTTGAATATTAGCGTGAAGAAATCAATTCGATATCCAATTATGTAGATATAAGTACGTCGGAAATCGGAATGGTGCGGAGGCTGACGTACAGGCTTCCCACCGAGAAGATCCGGGTTCAAATCCTGGAGACAACAAATAATTTTCAATGCTATCCCTGCTTGAGGCGCTTTGTGGAGAGCACTTGGAGCAAGTTCCATTTCCGTCAGATTGGACGTCAAACTACGGACCCCTTGGCGCCTTTCGACAAGAGTAGGCTAATGCCGACGCCGGGTTTCTCTCCACCCTTCCTTTCCAATCCACCCCTGATGGCGCAAATGACCTTAGCTGTCGATCGCCTCCCCAAAAAAAACTACGAGTACGTCACCAGCTGTCGACACTACATACGGCTCATTCTCTGTAAACCCCTCTCTCTCTCTCTTTCGTTTCCTTATTTTATTCATCACGAATAATTCGCCGATTTTGTAATAATAGTAGATTCTCTATTTATCATGTACAATACAATATTTAGCTGCAAAAGGCGTATCCAGGCAATCTTTATAATTTACAATTGTAGTATTAATTGATAGAGGTACAAATGTAATACTCATTCTGGTCCCGCTAAACCAGTCAGTTCACAGCATGTGCCACAAAAGCAAAAAAAATATAGCTATAAAATGATGCAATTATAAAACTATGTAGATATATTGTGTCAAGTTTTGTTCTAAGCCCTAGTTCCTTTTAAGCCATAGTCAGTCTTTTATTCTCTGCTTCACAGCATTTACTGACTACAGCAATTATAAATTCTTAAGTATTTCATTAAATATTACAGATACAGTTACCTCCATTTTTCTTTTACCTTGATGTGAATGATATTTCCTGTCATTTACTTAACTTTGTCCCTTAATGGCTATTCATTTTTTATGCGTTGAAAATTTTATATTTGTCATTAAAATAGCTCTCTATTATAATGGCATATCTATTCATGTTGTCAATCGGCAGAATTCCCAATAGTTGAAAGATATCTCCTCCGTCTAGATAATTGTACTCTTTAATTTAGTGTAATTCATATCATTGCAATTTTTTTGCTTATATTTACCCTTGCATATTCATGTCATTTTGATAATCAATAGGTGTATAAAGTAAGAAAGGACTGAATTAATCGAACATAAATAACCACAATTTATCAGTTTATTAACATATTTCTTTTTTATTCATAGGCTGTATTTGAATTTTTTATGGGTAGTCAAAATTATTCATCGTGTCTTTGGTTCTGCTATAGCTCTACGTGATAAGAAAAAGAACTTTTGACAAAGACAAAATTTGTAATAAATGATCACTTGACGATATACTTTCAGTTTTAGCTATTTTATACCAGCTTGAGGTATTTTAATGGTAGTTTGGAATTACCTAGTAAGGATCAATTATTCTTCGATCACACGCTTACGAACAAAGCTAAGGCCCTTTCAGATAAATGGTTAAAGCATTAAAATCCAAGTGTGATCACTGACAAATGAGAACGTATTTTGTCAATTCCAAACACTGCACCTTACCATTTCGCTGCCCAGGCCTCAGGTTTGAACATGGATTCACCAAATGCCGATTTGGTATGCTGCCAACCTTTCTAAGGAGCATATTCATTATTTATTTGTGAGATTACAAAAGGTTATCGATGTCTTCAGAGGGAAAATCCTTCCGAGGCATTTCGGGAGTCCATTCCGATAGTGGATCCTCCCTTCCCTACTCCCACTTCGCGGTGCGATGGGACAGGATCGGGAAGGGAGGTGACGGCTCAGTGCCCGGGAATGTGTACAGGGAAAGCCTTTTTTTCTTCTTCCTTTTGCCTTCGCCGCTTTCTCCGCCCCGCCCCCTCCTCCTCCTCGCCACACATCTACCTATTCCACGCGGCTCATCCTCCGTAAACCTCGCTCTCTCTCGCCCGCAGACGTCGCAGCCTCCCTCCCACCTCACACATCCCTCCTCCTCTCCTCCCCATCTCAAAAACAGTGTGCGCGGGGGATGGGGGTAAATCCTATCCTTAAGCTCACGTCTGAATATCCTTCCCCTTTTTTCAACCTCTCTCCATCTTTCATTACGGCAAGGGTGTAACTGACTTTAATCCTCGACGTTTCCCATCACTCTAGAGGTGCAGGACGGATAGTGTGGGGCCATCCGCCCCCTCATCTCCTTCTTCCAATACCCAAAATCCCTTCGCACGCCTCTTTTCATCTCATCCAACCGCTTGCCGAGCGTCCCGGGGATGGGAGGCTTGGCCTGTCTATGCTCTCGCCGTATCACGTCACGTTGATATAGTGTTGCGATGGGAGGCATGTGATAGGAATTTGCTCGGCTTTTGAAACCTACAGCAAATGCTCTTGTCTAAACGCGCTGCTGTTACGTGTTGTGGTGCAAGTCCTTGAGAAAGAGGTGGCCGAGTTGCTGGCCAGGGGACAAGGGAGAATGTTTTCATACGCTCATTTCATTTTGTCTTGCCTAAGCATTGGTATTCACGATGAGTTTTGAACGAGATATGATGATATTTTCCTTCCAAATCTACCAGCCTGAAATGGAATTAAAAAAACACATTTTTAATGACGGATTAGCAAATATTAACTGACACCCTTTTACTCTCTGGTTTTCAACTTCTGATATCTCCTACTCTCCTATATCCTTTTTTACGTAATTCATTCCAAAGTAAATTATATTTAACATATTTCCTTCGTTCACGGATGAACATTCTCCTACGTAAGCAATAGGATGTTGATCTGGGTTTGAACCAACATTTTACGTAATTTTTATGACATAAGATCATGAGGGAATCATCTTTTTTATTTTTCCTTGAAAATACAAGAAAATGAAAAAAGATTAGGCTCATGTGCCAGACAAGAAGGAACTGTTTACAGGAGCAGGCATTGGAAGAAATGGCTTAAGGTGAAAGAGGGAGGGGATAAATGTGGCGCCAGATGGTGCAAGGCTTCAAAATTGTGGGAAAAATGGAAAAATGAAGAACTTGGGAGAAGATAGAGGCATAGAGACGAACTGAGAGGGGAATACTTGCCCATGAGGAAGAATACATTCACACAGTCATGATCGACTAAAACAGAGAAAGCTGATTTTTCTTTTTAGTGCTCTTTAACATCTTTATGTGCCTGTGAACCACTAAACTTATGTCGCAGATATAGCAAGCTTTTTGAAAAATGGACTTTTGGAATCGATATATGAGCATAGATTTCTTATACTCCATCTTTGTAAGTCTATTAACTATGTATAGCCAATTGGCAACTATACTGAAATGAGGAAAATTCCAATAGATACAATGACGGTGTTTATAAATCTTTGCCCATATAATACCAAACAAGACTCCGTAATGATCTATTTTACTCCACGCCGGGAAAATATTCTTTCCGGAAGTTTGCTACCAGATTACCCCTCAGCGTATCATGGGTGACATGATTTGAGGGGGTTAAATAGCTTCTTCTAAGGAAATATTTTCTCATTTACCTCTTCATATAGATAATAACGTTATATCATATAGTAAGACTATCGCGCTCCTAATAAACGACCTTTTTTAATGGATTTAGGTAGTATTTCATTCTTCCTATGAAGAATTATTTCGATATAAATGTATAAAGAGATTAAATACCTCATTTTTAAAGTCTAAATTCTAAATTATGTCAATATTATTAACCTTCCTGTTTTTAAAAATATAAAATAAATAATTGAAACATTTAGAAGTTAAAAGAAATTTCATTTCTGGCTTTAGCTTAACTTTCCTTTCCGAAAGTTTAATACATGGTAGCTAATAATGCTAATAAAAATTAATCAAGGATTACCCAGCGTAAATATAACCAGAAAAAGTTCGCAGTCTACTTTTTTGTGTGAATTTCTGGGGGCTCAGTGGAAATAAATGAAAAGTTTTTCATGAAATGCATTTTTATGATGAACTTTATAAATATCAAATCTTCCCTATTTCCGTAAAGTTACTGAAAAAGTTCGCGTCATTTGAATGGATTTCCTTCGTAAATTTTCCACGTCCCTTTCGTTCTAGTATCTTAATATAGAGGTATGATGGACCATCGTATTTCTGGCTTGAATGTGATAAGAATTAAATGAGCGCTCTCCGTGATTTATAAATTTTTTCTTTTGACCACATAAAGATATTTTATTAAAACATAAATTTTCAAAAGGCTATTCTAAATCTATTCAAAAATCTACGCTTATTATCATTCCAGTTCCTCTGTTTCTGTTCTGTTGAAATTAAATGCAACTTACGTCAAAAAAAAACCAAATAGACACAACTCTTTTATCTGCTGATTTTTTAGGAAAATATAATCTTAAAATTTCATTGAATTCATCTCCAAATGAAACAGCTGACACTACAGGTTAACCTTCAAAACTTTTGGTTGGGGAGCATTCGTGTGAATTAGCCATATTTTAAGAAGTTCCCTCATTCGTTTGAAAAAAAATTTCCTTTTGACGCTCACTTTTTCGTCTCTCGGGGCAAAAAAAAGAGGGGCAAGAAACATTCAATCTTCGTCGATGACTTCAATGCCTTGCATGATTTTCTACACGCTTCGGGCTTACCCTGATTAGACCTTTGTCCCGACAAATGAGTCCCCGTCATCCCACACGATTACCATTGAATCGGATCATTAGGCGGGTTCCCTCCCCATTTAGCAGGAGGGGTACAAGAGGGTAGGAGGGGTGCGAGAGGGACGCAGACAAAGTGTGTGTGCATGGGCGCATATGTGTGTGAGGGTCTGTGCTTTGAGGGTAGGGTTTTGGATGGGCGAGGGCAAAAAAATGGCGTGATCGATTAGGGTGCTCCGTTCGGTTCAGTCTCCCGAAGTGGGGGTGATCCAGGAGAAGGGAAGAAGCGGAGGAGAGAGAAATATGGAGGGGTTGTGAGAAAAAATTAAAGGGGAAGAAACGACTTTTGAGGATTACAAACGACCAAATTGGAGTTTAATATCTAGTCCAGTTTGACGCTTGGGTACGTGAATGAGAGGACGATGGGAAAATAGATTCTTTCAGATTGAAAATATACGATGATTTAGTCATAGAGTTGGTGCTGTGTGTTAATCGATTGGAAGATTTTTCGGATCAACGTGAACGATGGAGGAAATTTTTAAGGGATCCGTCGATTAGCCTTCATTATTTTAGAAAAGCACGGGTGAACTAATATCACTTCCGTAGCTGAAGTGAGAGAATTACGTGACCGGTTTGTAATTTTTTAGTCATCTGGACGCCTCAGCTCTGCCTTTTACCTCTGGGATTTGCGAGAAAGGCCATTTACGGCTACCCTAAAGGCTTTCCAGGGGTTGCACCAGCAATGTCTACTCGTTATTTATTCCCGAGATGGGAATCAAATCTAAACCTCCTTGATTAGAATTATAGTTTAACCATATGACCCACGTTTTTGTTATTACGTAACGTCATTATGTAACGTAACGTAAATTATTTAGTAAAATTTAATATTAGCATAAGCCTCTTGCAGTCAAGTACCACAGTGGGTCGCAATTGATGTTAAAATATTTGGGAATACTCTTTTCTTTAGTTTCTCTGTGCTTAGTACTAGTATATAGTACTCTCTGTACTAGTATAGTACTTTGTGGAAACCGATGACTATATTGTTGTGGCATTCAATATAAAACTGCATCTTTCTACACAGTGCCCAATCGTGAATAACGTTTGGAAGAATATAACTACAAATTAGTCTCCAATTTCCTTTTCAGAAGAATGAATTGATTTTTTTCCATAATCAACTTTCCCGAAAGAGACCATTTTCTGAGAATGAGTTTAGTGCCAATCTCAATATTTCTGTAAAATATTTTATAGACGCGACAAACTTCAAGTTAACTACGTGTTGTACATTTTTCCTTACACCTTTAAAAATTACGAATGCTTATTACAAACTCAATTGCATGCTTTCTTTAAATTACATTTGGTTTAAAATTAAAAGAAACAGCGTAATTTTTATGCATCGCAGGTTGGTATGTTCAGTTGTGTTAGCCGATGAAGGCCTATGACGAGTATAGTTGATTATGTTACGCTTTGGAGTTGATTGGTTACTATCAAATACCTACGTCCACACCCGTGGTTTTCACGGCCAATATTCATTTTATTTTGGCAAAGAGGAAGTTCTGACAACCTTGGTAGTTATGCAAAGGTAGCTGTGCCCACTCACCGCCTATTATAGTATATCGTTTTAGTATTTGTACCAAATAACTTCACGGTGAGCTAAAATTCGAACGTATCTGGCGAGCGAGGCACTCGGACCTGATTGATCAGCATACAAAAATGTGTAAGCTTTTTGATATTTATTTTTATCGTTAGAGATGGTAAATTCCAATAACAAAAATGAGGTATACTGGCCCATGATAATTCCCACTGGGAACCATCATTGCCAAAAACCCAAACCATTTTCTGGCACCGTACGAACCGAATTGAAATAAGTGTGGGCACTTGCGTGTTGTTTCTTCTTGCCCCACCAAAACCTACCTTCTGGATTGTTCGCAGAGCTGTGTTGATGTTGGGAGAAATTTCGAGTTTGATCGCCTTAAGAGCAATTTGTGGTTCTGTTTCTCCCGCTTTGAACCGGGCGACCCCAAGAATTAATTGGGCACCTGCCGGGACGAGTCGCCGTAGGAACGGTAATACGTAAGTGCAAGGGTGAATTTAGGGGTGCCAAGGTACAGTCTTGCCTGTCAAGTTTTGTTACGATTGTTCCACTTGATGAAGTGTTCATTTATCCCAGGTTAAAGAAATAACTTAAGTATTGTCCCCCTATTTCGAGAACTGCAGCACCTTAATTCGACGAAATGCCGCGACAGTTGCATTTTAGATAACATAAATGATAGAGGAGAACAGTAGGATTTATTTTAGTGTAGAATCTCAGGTTGTGTTATACTTGTTACTAATGAACAGTAATTAATAAATTAATTACCAACGATAAGATAAATTTCCAATATTTCATGTAAAAGGAAAACATTTTGAAGATGTTTTTTGGAAAAACACAATTGGATCAAAATTGGAAAATGTTTCCTTCATATTTATAAAATGAAATCCATTCCTAATTATGCATTATTCTTAAGTTCGAACCATTGAATAAAATATGAATATTTATTGGGACCTATTTTAAAATAAAAATTGTAACACCGAACAAATTATTTCTACACATCTGATGATAATCTTAATAAACTTAAAAAGCTAGTGGTAGGGACCTTACAAAACTGGTTAAATGATTGCCGAAGCAAACTCCAATTTACCTCAAGTATGACAACATTAAGAATATGCAGTAAGATTGAAATCGACTCGATATGCAATGAGTTCTCAATGTCTTCTTTTATATTTTAAGGCCCTTTATATGGGTAACGGACATGTCAAAGTCGTTAAAATAAGACCTGAACAGTCGTGGAAGTTCTGTAGAATGTCATCCAGCACATTTAGACAAATGTCAAACAAAGCTATGAGAGTTTGATTGAATTTCGACGATTCTCGAACACTATTTATTCTTAGTATAGTTCTCAAGATCTTTTTCAAGATATAAACAACTTTCTTCTTGAAAATTTTCTTCTTTAGGATATCATCCCTTGCACCCATGCCGTCCAATATCCCTATTCATTCCCTCTCAATCCCTTTCATCCAATTCTGAGCCCCACTGCCTCTCAACATCTCCTTCATCCATTTATCCCGTCTCTATCGTATATCTCCCGGCAACTTCCACT
Source organism: Hetaerina titia (assembly GCA_037158775.1). Lineage (NCBI taxonomy): Eukaryota > Metazoa > Arthropoda > Insecta > Odonata > Calopterygidae > Hetaerina > Hetaerina titia. The sequence goes on along the minus strand of CM073775.1, from coordinate 93,026,450 downwards.
CCTCTCTAACCATATATTCATAGCACATCGTCGTTTATCTTCCTCACTATCCAACTTATTCTCTCCGTCCTTCCCCAAACTCACATCTCAAAAGAGGCAAATCTAGACTCGTATTCTTTCCTTAAGAGCAAAGTTTTCAAACTAAACACGCAACGATTCATGTCAAAATCTCCGCTTGTCTTTTCTTGGCTTCTTTTCTCCAGGGCGCCGGGGATACATTTACTCTGCTTTGTCAGATCTATTTTCCTTTCAAATACTTTTACTGACATCCTTACTAATCGACTCAATTTTGTTCCAAATATCTTTAGATACCTGGAATTCACCATCTTTTTCTGTTGATTACCTCTTACTTTAATACCAAGTCAGTCTTAACATTTCCATATCATAATACTACATACTTTTTTATGTTTCATCTAAATATTTTGTCTTTCATTGTTTATGGAATGTTCTCACACATTCCCTTGCCTCGATTATCGACTAAAACGTAAATAATACATTTAGTCCTACAGTTTTCTTCTAAAATATTCGTAGCAAAAAATTCTGAAGCATTGTAAAATTTAGAATTGAATTATGAATATGATTTAAAAGTTTCTCAATACTAATTTGGGGATTATTTTTTCAATAAGAGACCTAAAATTCTAGTCTGCGGAAGTGACTTGAAAGGGAATACATATTATTTCCATTGACATTATGTACTGAAAAAATGTATAGCATTAAAATTGGAAAGTTTGACAGGCTATGAAATACTTTTTGCTTTCTTTTAAAAGCATAGGCATGGTGAACATTCAAGAGAAAACGTGAACATTGGCATTCGTCACATTAGTACTTGTTTGATCACACGGGCCTACACTTGAAACGGGCGTTGATTAAGGGCAGTTCGGTGATGGACATTGTTCCCCTTTTCCCTTCTACCCTCTCGATCCGGCCCCCATCTCTCGCCCCTTTCTCACTTTCCCTTCCCCTCGGTACAGAGTGAGATAGGAGAGACACATAGGGATCCGGCGGAGCAATTAACGTCCCGGCAGCCATTCCGAGCGTCATCCCATATGTGGTTTCTCCCTAGGCAACCCCTTAGCGCGAGTCCTTTGGTTCGCACTCCCACGCAGATGAAACGAAGCCATTTGGTCGAGCCGTCGTCCTAGCACACCGTGGCATAGAGTCCCCAAGACTCCCAATCCCACCCCCACCCCTCCAACCCCTCTTCTCGAAGCAATTAATTCCGTTTTATATCCTCATCCCTTACATCCCTAGGGGGGTGTCCCAAGCGCACCACTTGCGGCGACTGCGGCTAAGGATTACTGGAAGGCAGGGGGTGGCTTTGTAAAGTCGGGATAAGGCGTTGATAGTTCAAGCACCGGATAGAAATAAGTTCGCAAAAGCAATGCATAGGCCGTCTGTCATCAATTTAAAAGTCATCTCCGTGCGCATAATGGTCAACCAATAAATTGCTAATAATCACGACTTCATCGTTATTAGATTCATGTATTTTTTATCGTTTGTTTCTGGTTGGTCCAATTAAGCCAAAAATAGCCTATTTTTGCAGAAATAGACGTCAACTACTGTGGGGTGGGTTAAAAAAAGTTGAGTACCCGTGGAAAAAGTTAATCGACTTAAAAAAAGACATTTATAAAAAATATAAATAAATTTGAAGAAAATAACGTCTCGTTTATTTGTTAGGTCGGTAATCTAATTTACTTATTCCTGAACTCATATTTGCGTAAGTATTGCTGGCACCCTAACAGCCCCTACCACATACCCTTGCGGTAGCTTGCGGGGTATAGTGTAGATGTTTAGTTTGAATCTGGTTCATGCAAGTTCCAAGGTAGCACCGGTCTCAGGAAAAAGAGAGCATGTATCAAACAGTTTGTGAATTGGATAGATTTGGAAGAAGTATACAAAAATTCGGTAGCATGGAAGAAATAAGTAAAAGGAGATAACTTTCGTGATGTTTGATGTCAGCCTTTTTAGCTCTGCTTATGCGGAAACAGGGCGGTGTGAACTGTATGCAGGCATTATACTTCTCCAAAACTCTTTGTGAGTCTCGAGTCTGGAGGGAATCTGGAGTGACCATCGAGGGAAATCATAAAAAATGTATACAAATCCTTTGCATAAATGTGGCTTATATCCAGGTAATACGCAAGGATTTCCCCGTGTGTCTCAGGACACCCTCGCAAAACTTCGTCATTTTTTTAATTTACTCAATATAATGAAAAAACACTCAAAAAAGTTATGCAGTAGGCGTAACATTTTAACTGGGTGCAAATATTGATCTCAAGACGATATCTCATTGGCCAATCCTCCACACAGTGCTGTCAATAGCCGTACAGCAATTAACAATTGGGCTGTCAGTGTTTTGGCGTGTAGGCCGCTCCTTCGGATGGTGTATTAATTTTGGAATACATTTACGCCGTGCCCACTGAAGACAGGATATCCTTTTCTTTCACAATTCCAACCTTTTTGGGATAAAACACGAGTTCTTTCCGAAAACTATCTAGACATGCAATATTTTGAGAAATATAGTCTATCTAGAACAATAATGATTCCTTGGTTCACTCGGGACCTCACTCAATTATCCCAGGATCTCGTCAACTTCTTCTCGGCAAAATTCTTTTTCAAAATGGTGATCAGCTGCGTTGTCGAATTCTCCTTTACCTGGTCAACCGACTGTTGGAAAGACTGGACTTATGTTACAGAACCATAGCCGTAGATCCGTACTCATCTCCAGTTATGACCTTATTTAGAAAACCTCGGTCATCGTTTGCGGCTTGAAGTAAGTCCCCAATTGCAATTGCTGCACGAAATTCTTGGCGCGGACGAGATAACAGTGGATGCAACGAGGTAGCTGTTGACCATTCTAAAAAAGAACTTTGCCGATTGTTTTGAAAAGTGGAAGAAATGCTAGGATTAGAGTGTGAGGTCCCTAGGGGAATACTTCTACGGGGACTGAGGCCTCATTATTATTCTAGGTAGGCTATTTTTCTCAAAACATTGCATGGCTGAATCCTGTCCGGACATACCTCGTAGATTTTAGTAATTAAAAGAAACCATTCTGTGACAAAAGGTGGTTAATGTAATGAAGGGAGGTCAACGTTTTCTTTCCAATAACTGATTCCTTAAATTTTAAGTGACTGTTCCGTTAACCACTCGATTTTCTGGATATATTTAGAAAATTATCTGGCTTGATTTAATGCAAGGAAATTCTTGTAGACACCATGATGTGGAAATCCTCTTTTTGAAAAATTGAAAATAGTGATGCAATAATTATTAATGCAGATAAAATTTTCATTTCAGTGGTGAAAATTGTTTTTCATTACACGCAAAATATCTTACTGTTACCACGAAAATATGAGAGTGATCCCAGGTTTGTTTTCAAAGCATTATTTTGGTACACATGACTACTGAATTTCAGGAAATCTTTGAAAGAAACAGGAGATTTTTTCCTTGCTTTTGATTATTCCTTTGTTCGTCAAATTCACGACCAGACACGGCAATGGAAGAAAAGGGCTTGAATGTCTGTTTCTAAAAAAAGAATCTCCAAATAGGCACCATAAATATATGAACGTGGCCTTTAGTCTAATTCACTACGAATTGATATTTTAACTTAGATGTTATTATCTGCGCTAAGGTTTTAAATAAACGTCTTTGCAAAAATTAGTTACCGTTCTGCCGCAATGGCGGTAGTTTTGACATTAAGAAAAAGTGATAGGCTTCAGAATCGTATTTGTAAAGGCGATCGCTGTAAGCAAAATTAGAAAAAATACAATCGGCTTCGATATAATTTTTTTAATCGCATGGCTGGAATTAGTAAGACTTATGATAGATTATGCTGTCATATACATAATTTTAAGGTTTTTCCATGTCTAAATATGCTGCGTCCATTTTAATTCAGCATGTATGAAACGTATTGTCATAAGATGACTAACATAATGAGTAAACATAATCTCTTATATGAATTCCAAGAGTTAATGTCAATTCTGCAAAAAGGAATTCTGGTTGTTTTCCTTTCCCATTCACAAAGCTGAAAACCTAATAAGCTCCTCAGCGGACTATTGATATTTTTTAGTTCCAAGCATAAATATGAGAATGAGATAGGAAATTATGAATATACAGAAATACGCACAGGCTGAGTTAGAATGGAAGAGAGAATTAGAAAGTAGTTAGTATAGTGCCGATGGGAAAGAATTTCAGTGGAGAAAAAGTGATAAAAAGAAAAAGTTCTCCAAGGGACTTGGGAAATAAACTACCATTCTAAGGACACATTTTGATAGACATTCAACTGTTTTTTCCCACCTAATTTTTTTCAGGATTCTTACGTCTGGACTTAAGGAGGTGCTTACGGGGAACCCAGCTAAAAGCATGTCCTTGTAATGTACTTCAAAGAATAAAAACGTGAAGCAATTCAGGCATTGAGCCTTTCAAACTCTGAGTTATATCTCATTAAAGGCGGCATTACAATTTTATGTAGGCGAAAATAGATGTTTTGACTGTGAGGCAAGGCAAATAAGAAGTTTCATCGTCATTTAATGTTGATAAAACCACCGATTGAATATTAGAATGAGAAAAATATAAATATTAGATCGAGGAAACCGTTTGGGAAAGTATATTTGACATCAGCGCTTCAATCGGAGTAGTAGACAAAACATGTTTACTCCTCGTATATGCTACGTCCTAATAAAGTTTACGTTGATTTTTAACAAAATACCTATCTATTTAAATGCATAGCATTATATTTTAAGAGTACTATAAATACGGTTTACGAATCAACATCAAAGTTGCTATATACATCGCAATCATTTGAATATAAGCAAAAATAAAACGCAGCTATATAAATTGTGCATCGTGTAATTTGAGACTTGAACTCTTAAGATATCCTGGTTATGAAAATAAGGCTGATATTAAGGGATTTGCATGGAGAGGGTGTTAACGGATTATTAGAAATATTGGAAGAAAGCACCCTCCAGGATTTCGATTTGACTTCTTTTGGCCATTGGTATCCATTACTCGGATCACTAGTGTTTCAAAAGAGTAGTATAATGTAATGCCTTACAGAAAACTCCTAATTTTAATGCAATCCACACCTACCCACAGTAAAAATTTAGTTTTCAGAAAATTATTCACCAACGTAAGATGGGAAGATGGAATTGGATCTAACAGAGTGTCATTTACCACAGATGCTAGAACTTATGGAGCATCCTCTTTATGCATAGAGCATCATTTAGTTCTGTAACTATCGTAGTCTTTCAAAAATCACAATTGCATATGCCTCAAGTGCATCAGTTTGGAAAAATTCCTCCTTCAGTCGTTGGTCTCTACAGATTCCAATGGCCATCTGTCAGAATTCAAGGCACGATGAATTGCTGCTAAAAACTAAAAATAAATAAATAAAAATGTTTTATTTTGGTTACTTGTTAAGGATGGATGGATGGTATTGAAGGTCTGGTTTTGTCACTTTAAAGAGAAAAAAAGGCGTAGTGACCAAGATATTCAATTATTAAAAGCAAGAAGTTGACCGACCATCAAAATCAGTATCAATCTAATGACTGAGGGATGATATGCCAGGGTTATATAAAGTTAAAATGAAATAAATATACTTTCAAAGGGTTAAACAATAACCATGATATAGATGAGATATGTCATTGTCAATTATTTAATAATTAAAACTAGTCTACAATGTAACAAGGGAGGAACATTCAATGGAGCAATTTGTTACATTTTTTTTGAGGAATGACATTGGCTAACTTTGCATTTTGTTTCTGCTATTATTTCTTTGTCAAAAGACGTTGTGTTCATAATTCAACATTCATCATCAAAACTTACAACATTTAATTGGAATAATAAGAGTTAAACTCTTCAGGTCAGCAATTATATGATATCTTGGTGAATTTAGTAGCACTTCTGGCTTTAATATCCGCTCCTTTTGGAACTATGCATTTTCTGAATTATACAACGAATGATGCATGTTGTGTTACTATAAAAATTACTCTTTAGAAATTAGTTTATAAAAAATCTTAAAATGCAGTGCATTTAAATATTTTTACAACCTATAACTTATTTTTAAGGGTAGCTATGCATATATGCTTACCATTACTTATTTTAAAACAAAATCATATTCATATTGCAGGGTTAAATTTTAATTTGATCTTCCGTGGAATGTTTTAATACTTTTTTCTCTTTGATTTAGTTTTATCTCCAACTGATTAATTTACGTCTGCTACGTTCTTTGCCACTTTTTACCCTTGAGTTACTCTTTTTCCCTTACTTCCCCCTCACTATTCTACGTGATCTATCATCAGTTTCCTAGACATTTTCAGAGAAAGAGTGGCTATTTTATTAAAAGCACCCAGCATGAAGATAAATACAATCCTATTAGAAATCGAGTTTTATGGTGTGAATTGAGGAGCTTGGGTTGAGCTGAAATTGTCTTTAGTGAGGTATTATGTCCAGGTCAACTGAATGTTTGCTATTAATTTCCTCTCAATACTAATTTTAAGAAGAATTTTCGTATGAAAACTTTGCAAAATGTAATATGCTGGTCATTTTAAATTTTAATACGATATTTTCGTGGATTTCCCATTTTTTTCGGAACTTAAACAATCTTAATCTGATCTGGTAATAAGATGGAGTTCTTCACAATGCATTGTTCATGAGTCATTCCTTAGACGGGACTGCTTCGTAAACAGGTGCAGGACGTTGTGTACTCTGTCTACATCATCGTAATGCTCTCGAAAGGCGCCCTAAGTAGCACATAAACCACTGTACTGCTATGCCCGCCTTGCTAAATACACTTGCTAAGCAATTCTGAGTGTAAGTCACGTATTTTGAAACGCCTAGCTTGTTCGCCGAGCTGTTCTGCCCCGTAAATAGTCAGAATATCTTAAAATCCGCGGTCTGCTATGGCATTCCTTTGACTGGTGAACGTTTTCGGTAACGTTAGACATAAAAGTCTGCATACGAACCACATGTCATTTATCCCATGATTACTCCTGCCTTTAACGGGGATAGAAGTTAAACTTTACTTGTAGAAATTTCCGAGAAAATCTTGGAGATGCCGCAACTACTTGCAGCAACTTACTTGTAGTAATTACTTGTAGCTCTTGAATGAAAAACTGTAGCTTTTAAGAAAGTGTTGATAAAGTTCTTTTTTGGTAACAAAAAAATAAATATGAACTGATAAAATGAAGATACGTAACGATAGAGAAAAATACATTTATGACGAGTTTTTAATTAAATTCCATGAAGAGGCGACAATGTTTTTTTACAACTGGTTAACTTTTTTATACCATCCACAGGTGCTCCCTTTGAAGCTCCTGTTTTTTGTGGCCCTGCGGGTGAGGAGTCAGTCAGAGTTTGAGAGAAGTAAGTAAATAAAATATATATTTATATAGCCCGGTAATGTCGTGGTTCAGTGTGTGGTGGAAAAGCTGTAAGAATTCGTCGGGATTAGGCACAATTGCCACTGGAAATGATTGCTGTGGTCTTCGTTATTAAATTATAAAGGATTTTTTGAAATTTGACCTCTTCTAATCCTTTGGGTTCAGTCTCGCCGTGAGAAAAGTTTAAGTTTCCTTAACCTTTACAGCCTTTACACAGCAATACTTAATTTCACCGGCCATTAAGAGGAAAAACTGCGCCACTCTATTCTTCTATTTTTTTATTATTTGGTATACCCGAACTATCCAGACTGATCGACTTCTCTCTAATCGTAACGTCAATGGAAGAGAAGCCTAAACATCCGAAATCCTTAAAGACTGAGCAATGGAGACTCCCTCTCAACAGCGTTGGTACGGCGTGGAGTGAATGGCCTCTTTACTTGAGTTAATATCTAGCTAAACTAGGGTCGTGGTAGGTGTATCATAAATAACTTATATTGTGTGGCTGGTGTAAAAATAATAGTTAATTTTCGTCCGATTCTAATCGTCGCCCTTATTTATTACTGTTATGCACAAAATATAAAAAAAGCCTATTTGCTGAGTTGTGTTTCTTTTCATGTGTTGTTAATCTTTGGTGCTAGAAGTGCTGGTATCAAATTCGCCTGAAATAGAATGGCTACTAAATTTAGTGAGTTGTTACATTTAACTTAATTAAACTGGTGCCTCTGAGTAATTATTGCATACGCTTTGCCCTTCTGAAAGAGATCCCCTATTTTACCATTTATAACATCGAACTAGTTTGGTAATTGTGAAGGCGCAAGAGGCCTTATTACCAATTGAAAACATTTCCAGGAACTGCAAAATGCAATCCCAGTTATGTATATCAAAAAATAATAAAGACGAAATTTGAGTTTTTGGGTATTTTAATATATAATTCAATTTAAAAATATCATGTAACCAAAGCGCTAAAGATGAAAGCGATTATTTCAAGAAATACAGAAACATGTCTCAAATTTTTCTTAACGCTGCCTTGAATTTTTTATAACGATTATTCTTGTAAATAATTTACGGAATTTTGTGTTGTGCTCATTCACGTTTGAGTTTCCATAGATTCCTTTCATGCATCTTTCCCTGTAATTTGAATTTTGGTCAGCTGGACCCAAATGCATAGTTTTGGCTGCGGTGTGACGTTCATTAAATTTTCTCCATTTCGTTTTAACCCAATTGCACGGACACGAAGAACAAACCCATGAAATGTGCTCCCACACTTAGCGCCGAACTTGTTTTTGCGTCGAGTGGGACGGATGCAAAGAGGAGCGAGTCCCACGCACTTGGTAGTTTCATTAGATTGGTGGACCACCGAGGACTGGTGAGAGAAATAGACGACAGAGAGTGAGAGGGGGGAGGGAAGAGGGATGTTTGGCGGAGAAGGTCTGCGGCGGTGCAGGGGGAAAGGGGACACGGGGTAGGGTAAACAAGTGACCCTAATTGCTCACCCTCCCGTACGTTGGATAGAGGAGGGCGAGCGGGGAGCTATCGTGGTGGGAGAAAGAGCTTCGGTGTCTATGTTAGCGGACGCGACGCCGAGCGGATAAAGTCAAACCCCGAGAACGCGCGGGAAGGCCGAGCCGGGAAACCGCCCGCGCACGCCTCGGCAAACGCCGACCTGTGTTACTGCGTCGCGGCGAGGAGATTATATTTTGCTCCCATTTCTTTAGCCGGGAGTTGGGTGGACGTCCGCGGGGCGAGCATGTGGACGGACGCTATGTCTGTTGTCGTCATTCCGCGAGTGCTTAACATAATGCGCTTTCGATTAATCTCTTTCGAAATTTTGTACGCGGTTTGCGTGGGATGGCGAGGCGGTCGTGCGGCGTGGCGAGGGTGGATTCACGGCCGGATGTTTAAATTCAAAATGAGGCAAAAAGTCGTCGTTGCCCACAGCTAATGCTCGCGCATGACGCGACTGTGTCATAAAGTCGGTAAAAATCCTTCGTTGCTTAAAATTAGTGACAACAGCCATCAAATTTAGAAAATGGCAAGAATTTTTTCATCTAACCATTTCACTTAATTCATCACTTCCGTAAATAATCAATTAAAATATTTACTAAATTTCTAACAACGGGTTAGCTTTCCCTGATGAAGTTTTCTGTTAATGGTCTTTCCCTAAATTAACTTATTATTTAAAATTGAATAAAAATGTATTTAAATTTCACCAATTTCTGCTGTACCAAATATTAACCTAAATTTGATTAACTTTATGTACTCGAGATTGCACTGTAAAATCCGAAAATTATCGCATGGGCTTTGTTAATTATCGTCCAAAATTTTATAAATAATACGTGCATACCAACGGAACACATTGAGGAGTGATGGGTAGTTGGATGGGACGTTCGGTAGTTATGTACGGTTTGCGCTGAGAAATGCAGAATGATTATATTTTGTCTTTTTGAATGTGTAAACTAACAAACGGTTTGGTTTCAATGAGATAATCTTAGCTTACTTAAGAAAACAATATCAATTGTGGAAAAATAATTACGTCCAAATCAGCATCATCGACAATACTGAACATAGTGGAACAGTAGTGGCTAAGAGGTCCACCGGTGCGTATTCTTGGTGTCCTAGAGTCCTGGTGGCCCCAAATATTTCAACCTTACGCTAAAATTTTTAAGTTCCTTGAGATCCATCTAAAAAAGTATCTTAATTTTTTATGAAAAAACAGTATTCTATGGCTATTGTTTGTTAACATACAAATTGATTGGATTTTCTTGTCATATGTTTGAATAGCAATCTGCCGATCGGCCTATTGCTTCTACGGAGCATTTTTGCACAAATTTTGGCACAGGTATAAGTGTTACCATGTATATTGAATTGTTGCCATTTACATTACTTGTGAGGGGTCCAAATCCGAGTATATTTCTCTTAGACTTTGAAGTCTCAAGTTTTTCTCGTTTTGTCTTTACTGATCGCATGTTAATAGTTTGGGCAGTACAAAGTCGGGAGGCTCACGTGAATCGTGATAATCGTTGTTTACATCACAGAAATGGTGCGCTGTCCGACCAATATTTATTCCGTTCCGTATCTTTCTGTTTATTTTTTCGTTGATTTTCCATTTATGTCTATTATGACATGTTTATCCCGAAGTAGCTGCACTTTTTCTTTTCCTAAATTCTGCCCTCCCACTAACCCATCCATTAAGGTACATAATTGGCAGGCAGAATGACAAAGATTGCTCTGTTTTATCTCCCTGTCAGTTTGTATCGCAGGCTCTTTTTTCGTATTCTTCTTTAAAAAATAACTTAAGGCGTTTATTTTATATTTACTGTTTATCCCATCCATTTTTTTTAATATTGAGTTCTAATTGAAAATATAAATCAGTTAATACTAATACTTCCATTGCTGCATTTAATATCGAATCAAACTAAAACCAGAAATCCTGAGTTTAATTAAATATTATTGTTTGATGGAATTAGTGGCGCAACATTACTTATTTCCTACGAGATCATGCTCAGTGACTGAGAGTTGTGAGTTGGTACTGCATGGCACGAATGTTCTCTTTGCTTGAGTTGATTGCCACCTAAACTAGGATCGTGCTAGGTATATTTCTCGTATAAATAACTTATATTGTGCAGTTTCAGTAAAAAATAATTCATTTTCCTAAAAATAAGAGGTCGCCTCTTATTTTATACTGTTATACACCAAATATAAAAATAATCTCTCTGCTTCGTTGTATTTCTTTGCGTGTGCTTTGAATCTTAGGTACTAGAAGTGTCAATATCAAATTTGTCTGAAATAGAATGGCTGCTAAACTTAGCATATTACCACATTCAACTTAATTGAAGAAGAAACCAGTAAATACTAATACTTCCATTACCACATTTAATATCCAATCAAATAAAAATCAGGAATACTGAGTCTAATTAACTATTATTTTTTGTCCTGAACAGTGACTCAAACTTACACTTTTTCCTGGGTGATCATGCTCAGTGACTGACATTGGTTATTTTCTGGAATATTTTTCCCTGAGAACATACTTGCATAAAACAGTGAAATGTTTTTTCGGCAATGGTACAGGTAATATTGACTTTGTTTTTTTTGCGGTGCCATTGAAAACTGAAACTATTTGCTGTGTATTTGTAATGTGTATTTTTTCATCTTCCCCTCAATCACCCCATCCTAACCCGAATTATCGCTTCCGATTCATTTACTCTAGTGAGAGGCCGTCTTAAACTTTCATTCCTCACGGATCGCCGGGTGGGGTAAGATATAATATTTCGCCCTTTGATGCGCTCCAAGCTACTCGATTGCTGACTGAAAATAACCCTCTCCCCACTCCTCGCCTCCTCCTCCCCCCCATGAATTAATGGCCAAACTTAATGAATGATTGATTAGCAAGGGCTGGGAGGTGGGAAAATGGAGGAGATGGCGGAGAAAGGCCCGGCGCGAAAGTGAAGGGAGGAGGAGGATTAGGGTTAGGGGGAAGGAGAGAGAGATGAGGAGGAAAAGGGCATGAATTTGGCCGTGGAATGGGGGGAGGGGTATTTCGCGTCCTGAAAAGAAGTAAATTTGGAGAAGGGTGTAAGGGGGGGGGAACACGGCTCAATTTTCGCAATGTTCGACGCTTCAGCTCCCGCCTTCTTGAGCCCAGCATCCCTTATCCTCATCCACGAGCCATCTCCCTATCCAATCCCTTTCCCACTTTCTCTTTCTCCCCGCCGCTCCGAACTGAAGCGAGTGTTAGGCGCCCGGGTGGACGGCGTACGGGTCGAATGCGTGAGAGGTCCGCGTCTTGTCGGCAGGGAAATTGGATTGCTGGAGTGATGTGGGCCGTCGAGCAGGAAGGTGCTCGGTGGGGAAGGTCGTTGATCAGACGCCGCTCCAGTCGTTAGGCTGTCTATCCCCATCCCTCAGTCCGTCTCTTTTGTCTTTGCTCTCTCTTCCATCCCCGCCGTTTTAGTTTCCACCCACCCCCGTTCTTTCCCCCCAGTCACAGAAGTAAAACTGATTACGAGACAAGGCCACCCTCTACAGTCTGTTTGCTCTAAGTTTGAGGTTGGCGTCGAGGATTTATGTGACGGCATCATGTTTTTCCTCCAGCGAGAGTGACTGTGGAGAATAACACCGGAACTATAACTTAGCTCAGAATTTCAAGCACCGGAGGGATACGACGACAATGGGGGTTGAAAGGATACAAGGGGGAGGGATGCAGGAAATTTGACGGCGTGGGGAAACCCAGTGTGACCTCACTCTTTACTCAAATTGGAGAGACTTGAGCTCGTAAACCTATCTTCGACGCATTTTCATGTTCTGGTGACGATCTAGACTCAATGCCGCGGAGTGAGAGCGATGCGGATCTCATCCTCCCTTTCCTTTTATTTCTCCAACTTAACCTAATTTATGTAAGGCTTAGGCTCGGTAACTGAGGTATCGGTCTATTAGTGTCAAGAAATTGATATAAAAATAGGGAACAACATTGCTTAGAGAATAGAGAAGATTTTAATTTTTTACATATTTTAATTAAAGATGAACATTATAGTAGTCCTTCTTCGCATCTAAAGCTGCATATCGTAGTTTAAGGAAAGTTCAGCGGTCTAATTCATTATGATAAAGTTTGAGTGTGAGAAAAGGGTTCATTCCTTTCGAAAATAGAAAATACAGGATGGTGGTGCAAAGTAATCTGAAGTATTTTATCATAAATAATGTACGAAATAAAAATAGACACGGTGGAATTATTTTTATCTAATCAACTGAAACATACGAGCAATAGATCTGTATTATCCCATTTTACGTGATACTACCATTGATGTCACTTTGCTCTATCTAAACCTGATGCCCCAAATCTTGACTATAATGTTGCCTTGTCGGAACCTAATATGGTAGTTAAATAAATTTTCTGTTTCATCTCTGACAGTATACAATATATCACTTTGCCCGTTTTACTCGTGTTTCCACATTCTGATTATATTGAACAATAAAATCTTACAAATAATCAAGAATCTAATTGAACTTTTTTAAGCAAAGGGATTGAAACGTTGATATTCTTTAGAGAAAATACCTTTAGCTGTTTTCCATACGTGCGTATAAAAAGTCAAAATCAAGTAAATAAGTCCTTGATGTGGTAAAATTATCGTAACGATAGAATCTAGAGCACTGAAAGTGGAAAAACGCATTTCTGCCCGGCATGATTCGATAACCACCAGAGTTATCCCGAAAACGTTCTGAGAATCATGGGCAGATTTTCGAGGGGTTCCGTGATTACTCACAAATACGCACATATAATAAGTCATCTTCTGTTAGGATATATAAACGAGTTAAATAAGTGTTCCACTGTTTCCTACTAAAACAGCTTTTTTCCAGCCGTTTTTCACTAAGAAAGAAACATTCAATATTTTAGAGGATAAGACAATTTTTGTCATTTCACAAGAATCTTTTATTAATTCGGTACTACCGGTTTCATCGCACAGATGACATATTCAGGTACCTGAATGGGTACCTGAAGGGAGCTCAGGTACCTGAAGCGGTATCTGAAGATGTCACCTATGTGATGAAACCGGTAGTATCGTTTTAATATACATTTTAGTGCATTTACAAGTTTGTCTTATCCCTTAAGGTAAATATTTACAATTGTAAGCCTAATGTAATTTAAATGTTCAATATTGTAATAATTTTAAGACCCATAGACTAATTTATGAATATGTCATTGAAATGGTAAATAAGTGCTGGGTAATATGATGGGAAACAAGTTAATCTAGTTTAAGCATGCAATGGTTTAAAAATTAATGTATACATATAAAAATTTTTAGTTTATAAGCAAATATAATATATAAAATTTTCAAATTGACAAAGAATAAAAGTTTTTATTAATTGTATTGCTAAGACGTGTTGTCGATAGCCATTGATTGTGGAATCGGGAAGGAGGAGGAATGGGGCGAGAGAAAGGTTAGGAATTAAAAAGGGAAGTGGTAGCTCAGGAGGCCTCATCGCTCGCTGGAGAATCCATGGGCAAGGGGCGCTTCCAGGGCGTTTGTGTCACTTTCACTGCATCAGAGAGCGGTTCAAGATAACGTGTGGTCATCGAGGTAGGGAGACGATGTAGCGGAACTCAAGGGTGGGTTGTGTGTGACAGGACGTATTTGAGGAAGGATCGAAGGACTAGGGAAAAGAAGAAAGAGGTGAAGTGAACGTCGCAGCGCGTTTTGATGGCAAGGTCATCTGCATCATACCAAGATCGAATGACTGCACCAGATATTACGAGGAAGTAGGTCAGATTGGGAAAAATGGAAGGCAGTGGATGCAATGGATAGGTAAATGGGTGACTTAAAGATAATAATCACTGATAATGAAGTGATGTATAGATATGTCCTTTTCGTTTGTCACAAAAAAAATTATCTCCAGAAAATTTTCTAAAAATGCAAATCGTTTTATAATTTCTTGGTGGATTATAACTTTCCAAAAGCGTTTTCCATATCTTTTCCCATACTCATCAGGTTTCCAATTTTTTATTGGGAATTATATTTGTTTACAGAAATCTTTTCAGAAATCATTATAATTGTTTCTTTTGGGAGATTTAAATGGCACTTATTTCACGGGATGGACTTGATTATATTGTATATATATATATATATATATATATATGTGTGTGTGTGTGTGTGTATTATATTTTACAAAGTATGGACGGTGTTGGCATCAAAAATGTATTCTCTGCCAAAACTTTAAATTTTACTATCACTAAGTACTGGCCATTATACTGTAATTTGATTCCTAATTACATATCTTTAAAAAATACTTGGTATTTTACATTACATTAAATCATAGGGAGTATGTAGTTATGCGATTTTATTAAATGAAATAAATTGATTGATGGTCGAAATGTCTTGGCGTGCCTGATATCACGGGTAGTTCTTTTTCTCGATAGCGTTTTGATTTGACTAATAATTCAGATTCTCATAAACAGAACCGTGGAAAAACGGATTTTTACCATACCATAAATTTTATTCAAGTTCGCCGTAGGGGAAAAAAATATATTCAAAGTTTTCGGGCTGGATGCCAGTAAAGAAGAGTATGAAATTGAACAATGTATCACCTCTTCAGCATTTCGGTTTTATCTTTTTTTACTGACTACGGGCCAGGGCAATATATTTAGTTTTTCTTTGTTTACTTACAACTTCCCGCAATGACTCTCTATCTCCCTTCGCTCCCTTATCTCCAATTCAACTTGGTGCTTTCATTCTTATCTCCACCTTCCATTTAATTTCTCCATTTCTTCTCTACAACCTCCTCGACACTCTCTCATTACACCCCTCAGCTAACTATTCCGCCAAACTATACCACCCATTCCATTCCCTTCCACCGTTCTCAGACAATACCTATGCATGCATGAATTATCCCTGTCTCTGATTCCCCAACAGCCCATCTTTCTTTTCCTCTTATTTGGTAACTGTTAACTAGGTTTAACTGTTAAAGTAGTATACAGTAAGATAGATTGTTTCCATCTTTCATCTAGAATACACTCCTATCCTAGTGATTATTTTTTTGCTCGCGCCATTATTTAAACTAATCAGTATATACTGTAGGGTAAACGCCGGACAGCCAGCCAAAATGTAGCAATTTCGAGTGACACCACGGGCATGAGTGATTTTTTAGACCCCTTCGAGAACTGGACGATAAGCGATGACTTTAGACCCTAGGGTAACAGAGGTTACTAGAAGGCTCGGTGAGCAAAAACAAACGGGAACGGAAGCATGACGGTTAACGTTTTTTGCAATATGGCCTTGTAACTGAAGTTTTTAGTGGTTCGGTGATCCTTGTTAGCCTCATCAACAATCCATTAGTTACAAATGAAACTTCTTGATACCATAATGCCTTCGGTGTGTCCGGATTCCGTCGCCGTTTAGATTTTCTGTCCTCCCGGCGAAGTTTAGTACACATTTTTGGAAGGACAATGTAAAAGCGATTAACATATATATTTCATATCAATATTTATAAACATATCGATATATTATAAAAATTTAATTTTTCGCGAAGTATTTGAGAAATGATGGTTGATGGATCAAATGATAACTGAATTTTCTTTAATTGTTCACATGAGAAGATGATTGGCTCCATTTTCAGTTGTATTTTCTATCGAGTTTCAATGTTCCAAATTTAAGTTCCCACTGGGTGTTAAATACTTGACGAAATTGGTCTCATTTATATTTTTTTCTGTTTAGTATATTCATATATTTTACTAATCAGAAGATGAATTTTTGAAAATTATTTATTCAGCTATCTTCTCGAATATCGTCTTTATTTCTTTGCAAACCTCCGTCGTCACATTTTTCATCATTTGCTTCATCCTGTCAAAAAAGTCTAGTCATCTCAATATTCAATATAATATCTTGTCGACCTTAATTCATTAGATATTCTAATAGTGGTTGTAGTTTTGTTTTACATTTTACAAAACAATGGTTCAAATTCAAACATAAAGTTACTCTAATGGTTTTCAGGTTCCTTCCCCGTTCATTTATTTTGTCTGACACGCAAAGGTTCTTTACTTGTTTTTCTTATGTCGGGTATGAGGTATAGAGCTTTGGAAAAAATTATTACAATAAATATGTCAACGATATAACATATCTATATATATATATATATATATATATACATATTATATATACTGTCAACGACCAAATTAGCAATGAGATATCTAGTATGTTCATTATTTTGTCGTTTTCATACGTATGTCCTTAAATTTCTGTAGGTGTATAAAATTTATCGCACAACCAGGCAGCAAATTCCAATGCACCATGTGGATTAGATTTTGATATGACCCAAAAATCAGTACCTTCCGGTAATCCAGGAAGTTTAACGATTTATATTCCATTAATCTTTTATTAGTTTTGTAGATTCGACACCCACCACGCAAAATTGCGTTAAATTGTTTTATTCCCAATTTTTTGCATTACCGTATGACTGAATAGTTGGAATAAATTGACTTAAGCTTTCTTGAAATTTCTTAGAGGATAAATGTAATATCATGAGGTTGATTATTCATTGCTAGGAATCCTGATTTTATTGCCGCAGTCACACGCCGATCGGTTATAAACCTCTAAAAAATTCATCGTTGATGAAATTTCCTGGTATTTATACAAGTTTCCCCCTTTTCTTTTTATGTGGTTCGTGTTTTTTTGGAAATGTGCGAACGCCTGAGGCGAATTTTTCCTGTAATTACGCCCTCCAAATCACGTCACGAATAATCCCCCTGCACTCCTTTCGACTCCAACTTCTCCAGCCATTTCGTCTCTCTCTCGTCTAAGATCGAGATAGGTCGGAGGTCGTATATGTCGAACTCCTTCCTACTCCCAGTCTCCCCTCTCCTCCTCCCCGCAATTGCATTCCTGTAAGGCCGGAATTCTCCGCTCCCTTATAATGCACCACCTATCCGCCAATCGCTTCATCCCTGGGATCATCGCTCTTCTCCTCCGACGCCCCTTCGTTTTCTACACTCTCTCCCCAATGAATGTGTGGAATGTAGCCGGAAGAAGAGACGAGATCAACATGCGGTCCACCCGTCAAGTCAGCAGTGGTCGTGCTTAGTGTGTTGCACTCGAATTGAATTGTCTCAGAGAAAAGTACGTCAGGGTCTTACAGGGGCGAATGAGCAAGATTTCTAACAATTAAATGCCAGTAGGTTTATTTGTGTCGGTCTTAAGGCTCATTTGGCCATCTTCAGCTTGTTCATGTTTCAGCATCACTTATTTTATCCCAAACACGATTAATAATTTTTATTATTATAGAGGTACAACTATATGGGAATTAAAGTTTGAGCATCTCCAGCCTTTGTGAGTGAAATCATGCCCAACACCGGCACTCGAATGAAGAGCTCAAAATCTCTGTTTGGACATTAATGCTGTAATTATTTCTATGGCAAAAACAATTCATTTTGATATTTCTAATAGGCTATCGGATGCTTGCAATCATTCCAGCCTTACTTAAACAGTTTTGTAGAAAAAGAGAATGGAAAGTTCAAATTCATTACTTTCTTGCATGCTCCTGTTCTTGCATTCTTCCTGATACTTAGTTTCTCTATTTACGACTGAATTTGTAGCCCTGAAACCCTGATATTCTAAGATAAGGTCAGTTGATCACTTGAGGTTATACATCTTTTTTCGTTTTCCACGGCAAAAGCCGGACTTAACGTGTAGAGCCTTGTCAAAGAGACGAATAATTTCTCTTCTCCTTCTCTTGCTTTCGTGTTTCTTCTCTCCAGCGACGGAGGCGCCACTCGTGAGGAAGGCATGTTAGCCATCCTCTAAAGTTCAGTGACGTACTATTTGTCGATAAACCGTCAATCGATCCAACGATGATAAATTTGTCGATCTTTGAAGAAAACGCAATTCCAATTTTCATTGTACGTATGAATCCATCTACGGAATTTTGGAATATAATTTTGATATTTTATAAAAACAAACGAAGCTGTCCCTACTGTTTCCCGGCTTCCTTAATGTAGATTAAAATATATCCCTCTTTCCTCCCTCTTTCTCCAATATCCTCCCAACCTTTCAGTAAGGAGACCGTTGCCTTTAACTCTGCAATCATTTACATTGTCCCCGTATTTCATCCCTCGACCCTATTTCCTCGGCTGCCACAACCAGAGCTTTGTTATTTGCTTCCCTCCCGAGCAATCTCATTCTCTCCTTCCTTCCTCCCCCCAGATGTCTCATATTGAATATGTTTTATATCTTGGACTTACTTTATTCTCGTACGTCCTTTAGTATCAGTTTGGTAATCGTAGATGCCAAGATGTCTAATACCAGGTCGATAGTATCGTTTTGAATTGTGTACCTCGTTTTCCCATTCGTACTTTAAACCCTCTATTTATAAAAATCCACGTCTTGAATCCTACTTTAGCCTTTGTAGCTTGTCTGTGATTTTTTTCTGACGTTATCTGTAGGCCGAGCTCAAAAATTAAAACCATCGGAATATAAGAAAACGCAACCAGAATGGCTAAGTGGAATGGATTCATGATGATTATTGTAATTGCTCTGAATCCGAACGTCAAGAGTCTCTCCTCACATAAGGAGTAAGTTTAATTATGGGTGTTGCCAATGATCATCAATAGTTAAGCAGGAAGACACAAGGAAGTGGTACGGATCAAAATTTGGGGATAAATAAGTGATGGAAGTTGAATATTTTTACTCACGGTTCTCCGGCCTTCATGTCGAAGAATCTGCATTTAGTTGAATCAGTGGTAATGCCCGCGCGGACATTCCTCCACCCCTTCCCCGGTTCCAAGCTACATTTTAGTATGGGGGTATTGCATTCCTTTATTGCTTTTTCTCTACATCATCAAGCCTTACTTTCACGCATTTTGTTCGGCAAGCATTTTCCTAAACAGCTGTCGTCGTCTTTTAAGAAAAACACTCGGCCTTGGTGTGACATTTGGTTAATTATTTTCTCCTTATATGCAAAAACTCTTACCGATCTCCGTGGTTGCGGTGGGGTAATGCCCTAGCCTTCCAACCCATAGGTCACGGGTTCATTTCCCGTCTCCGTTGGGTTTCCTCCACCTAGAGCATTGGTGTTTGTAACTGTCTTTAATATGCAGGGGTTAGATGAAGAGGGGCCTAAAAAGTCTCAAATTTGCCTCAATAAAATAAATAACTTTGTTTGCTGTCTCGCAGAAAATTTTCCATAAACCAACCGTTGTCACCATACGTTGTAGTAGACCTTTAATCCTTTAGGTTGCTGGTTTATTTAAGTTTACAGGCAGAGGTTTTTTTTTACATTCATACATTTGAGGCATGTGTCCAGGTGTATCTTTGGTTTGGAATCCACTTTCAATTAATGGTCCATATTCTTTTCAAATTTGAATTAAAAAGCTCATTTTCGGTCATTAGCTGAACCAGGCAATAATTCATGTCATCATTTTTTTCACTTGGTCCCTCTCCACTTCAGGAAAATATTTGTGCCCCTTCCTTCCTTGACTTAATGTTCTCCTTTAATGCCATTCATATAATATATGTACAATATTTCCTTCTTTATGCTTTTTCATTCTACTTTACCATCTCTGTCGAGTCTCCTCATTTTTTCATTTCAAATTATTTCTTTTACCTGGTAGTCCCTTGGTAGTATATCTCCCCCTCCCCCCCAAAAACGCACAGAACTTCAAAAAACTCCGCTGTTGCTCTTGATAATAATCATTAGAACATGTGACCGACCTCTCAGTAACTCTTATCAGCTTTTGCAACGTTGTTAGAATTTCCAACCCGAAAATTGTACTCTCTATGTGAGTCTGGCTTAACTATATCCTTATAGGTGTGATATAATCTTCTTGTCTCATAATTATGTCCACAATTATCTGATAGAATCCGCTGATGATGGGGGCCTATAGAAGCAAATTCTTTCTTATTTTATCTTTTCCCTCACCATAAACAATGTACCTTATAGCTTTCTATTTCATCGAGTACGATCATTTACAACACAAATAACTAATTTCACAGTAAAAGTTGGCCATCGCCAAGTATGACACGCAAAGCAATGTAGGCAATAAATGAGCCTCGCTTATCACGCCTCGCACTCTATAAATGTGAACAGTTGAGTTTATTTTTCCCTCAGAAATACTTCGTTGAATAATCGATTCGGATTTTTTTCATTCCTGATGTTTTCCTTCCGATATATAGTTATTTGAATTCAATAAGCAGAAAGACGAAGGGTTTTGGAAGAAGCTGAAATTTTATAATTAGTCGATCTATTATTTCATTGATACAACCAGAGTTTCCAAGAAATTCAGCATCAGTTAATTAATAAAATACTTGGTTACCATTATCAGGGTGAATTGCCATGATTATGTTTGAAAAACGTTCGGAGGATGATAAAGAATTATTGGATGAGAGTCGGAGCGGCGCGGACAGAGGTTGGAAGAAGAGGAGGAGCGGATTTGATGAACGGTGACAAAAAACTTAGTATCCGTTGAGGGATTGATGAATAGGGAGTGTAATTTTGGTAAGAAATTGATGGAGAGTCTTCGACGATCTTCGATTTCTAAAGGCTGAACTTCGTCCACAAAAATATAGGGTTTTGGACGTGAATCACTCCATTAGAAAAGTTAAGTTTAATGTCTGATTCCCTAAGGTAAATTTAATACTGATTTTTCTTGTCTTTGAGGACATTTGAAATATTCTCTTCGCTGTGGATAGAATATTGTGCATTCCAGGTAAGAAGGATTGCAAAATTCTATAATATACATGTTCTGTTCCAAATATAATTTTGTGTGTGTGTATGTGTGTATGATGAAGATAAACATAGATTGGAGGCTTTAGAGATGTGGATGGGGAGAAGTATGGAGAAAATAAAATAACTGGAAAAGAAAGCGAACGATTAACATCTATGCTTAGAATAGGAAAAGAGACGGCTGTTGGGAGAAAGTTGAAGACGACAGGACAAGTGATTGCAAGAGAAACTACTTGATAATACTAGAAACAATTCTCGAGCAGAGCCCGACGAATAGGAACAGTTAAAAAAGAAGGGGGTCATTCAATTTTTCAAACCCATCACTGGATCATAATTTATCCCAACAATTATGATGACGATTAATCTTAAGTTTTTTATTTTCGGTAACATTTGAAAAATAAAAATATGTGAACTAAATTACTCAACGTTTTGCTAAATGAATCGAATAACAATAAATAAATCGAATTACCAAGATCTGAACCATAGACTGTTAGGTGTCTGTGGACTGCCATATTGGGAATAATGCTGGATGAGTTAAGTTGAGAGACAAACACAAAAAGCATTTACAATTTAGGAAAATAGAACGTATGCTGTAAAAAAATGGTTTATTATTTAATGGGGTTTAAGATATTTAATCTTGAGTTGGTCAGGGCTTCGATGTGCAGCAAATTGTAGTGGTCCACCGGTAATCTATCATAATTAGTTGACTACTTCTAATGATCTTTGGGGAAAATTGTGACCAGAGATCAATTCCTTCCTCGGTAGAATGTTTTCTGTTCATTCCAATGCAATGCCTAAAAATTTTACGACGCTTATGAATTACAGAATGCAGTACGGGGAAAGAGATTTACTCGGTTAGGTGAATGTAGCTGTAGTAGACCTAAGTTTTAGTTGTAGCTGCAAAATTAAAACGAAGCGGAGAGTTGTTCGAACACCCTGCTCATGAGAGCGAGAGCGGAATAACCCGGAGGAGGGCAATTGTCGATGTGTGTATATGCGTGCGTGTTGGATGCGGAGGTCGACTAATGAGGACTTGATAAAGGTCAGGGAGCCATCGTGGAAAGGGTGAGGCGAAATTTAGCACGGTTTGCGAATAAGAGTAGAGGGATCAACCACCCTTCCGTGCTAATCCCCATGGAGATGGTCAAAGGAAGAGAAGGGGTGATACGGCGGGCGAGGGGTTGTAGAGAGTGGGCGGGCCCAATCGGTGCCTCCACGCCATAGTGACTACTAGGTGGATGGGGTGGGGTGGGGAGGCGAAGGGGGCAGGAAGTGTTTAATTCCGTAGATTGGTGGTGTGATGAGTCCTGTTGCCCTCCTCGAGTCCTGTTACAAACGAAATAATTGGTCCGCAAGATAGGCAGGCAGGGAGGCTGGAAAGCAGGTAGAATTCGCGAATCGTGAATGCTCTCCCGCGTAATTGGCAGAGGGCCACCACGTCTTTGCATACAAAATTGGAATGATCCAACGCGCGGCTAGACCCTTCACGTGTAAATCCGCCCTTTTTATGACGCATTTTTGGAGGTCAAAATATGGGAGGTTAAACGTACCTTCACGGATGAATGTGTAAACATGTAAATTACATGTCATAAAAAATTCAAATCTTTAGCAGAAGATAAAATGTAGCGCAGGTATTTTTGCACAGGAGGGTACGCGTCCTCTCCTAGGATAAAATAAAGTTACATACATTATGAGCTCTTAAAATAAAGACATACTGATGAGTCATTTTAACTATCAGTATGCATTAGGCTTCACAAGAACAACAAAAATCGGCCAAACAGATGCATATTAATATTTTCAAGTATAAATATACTGTTGATATCTTAGTTTTTATAATATATCTGTAAAAAAATGTGTAACTCGTTATTCACACACAGAGTTACTCGTTACAGACTAGATTCTTTATTTAATCAGTTACATTACAGTTGTGCTATATCATTGTTGCTTTACTCTTCCCCCTTTAAAACCTCATTTAGCATTACTCGTGTAAAATATTTGCAAACAGTTATCACCGTACTTGTGCATTCCCATTTAATAGTTATATGTCTGGAAACAACTTTTATTTTGACATATTATATTTAATAGTCAAGGACAGTGAGCCGAACTTTTTTTACATCAAAATTGATGTTTTTAAATTCAACCGCTCGTCCTTCTGCCACAAGCGTGGTGTTGTGGTTCTCGCATTTGTCTCTGAGTGTGTGGAGGAAAGATCCTCGAGTTAAATTTGGGTTCCCTAGTTCCCTTTATGTTGCATGTCGTGATATACCTTTATGACGGCTTAACTCGGCAGGTGACCCGTGATTGGTCTACATCTTCTGAAATTAAGAGCATTCAGCTAAGAGCTACCCTGCCCAAGCACCCATTACCAACGATGGAATATTTTCACAATAAGGTTATTACATGTTTTCGTTCTTCAAAAGGTGCTTATTGCTCGAAAATCCTACATTTGAACCTAAATGCGCTAATTCAAATTCTTCTATGGGGCAGTTTTAAACTTAATTACAAGGTTTGTCATTATTTTAGAGTACAGCCAAGCGAAACTTGTCGTGTACAAAATCAATGTGTAAAGGAAATTTGTTACTTTTTGTTCATCAATATGCCTTAGAGGAGCTGCCTTGAAGATAGATTTTTTTTAATAATCAAAACAGGAACTATTTCTTCTAATAATATTAAATATTACAATTTTTAGCAACTATGTGCCGGTTAATATAAACATTTTTTTGTCTCCCTTATTCCAAATGTTTTCCAGAAGTTCCTTCTACTCTCCGCTCATATTTTACTGTTCTTTAATAGTCCATCATTCTGAGGTATTCTCAAACCTTATAATGTGCAGCAAACCTCGTACCTCCAGTGGTTATGTAACAGAATTGTATAATACTTTACTTCCGTTTTAATTACCAATCTATTGTTTTATCTTTCGGGTGGACACCAAATTTTCAAATCCTTTAATTTTATAAACGCCTTTTTCCGTAACGCGACTCCTATTTTTCTAACGCTGGGACTCTTAGATCCATTTTTGTCACTATATACTGCGTACATAGGTTATGCAATGTTCCAGAAAGAAAAAGGCTAAGGTAAAAACTAAAATAGGAGGGAAAAAATAGAACAGGTAGAACAGTTTAAGTATCTTGGAATTGTTTTGCACCAAAATGGCCAAAGTATTAGGGACGTAAGGAAAAGAATTACGCTAAGCAAAGAAGCTTTCACAAGGAGAAGGGAGTTGATAACGGGGAGGTTGAGTAGGGAGGTTAAGAAAAGACTCGTAAAAACTTTAGTATGAAGCGTAGGCGCGGAAACGTGGTCACTGAAGCAGGAGGATAGACGTACAGGTACGCACCTAAAAGTGGTAGGACTGATTTTTTTACAAGAATTTTATTGACAATATACTTAAATCGACTTAATAATCTTTAAATTATGCTCCTTGAGCTGCTACACACTTAGTATAACGTTGCTCCCATTCCCCGTACGTCCGCTGGAAATTTTCTTTGGGGATGCCGTTGATGACCCTCGTCGAAGCCTCTTGAACGGCCTTTATCGAGTCAAAACGTCGTCCCTTGAGCTGTCTTTTCATCAGTGGGAAGTAAACGATGTCCGGTGGTGCCAGATCGGGAGAATAGGGCGGGTGCGGCAACGTGGCAACGCCGTATTTGGCCAGGAGCTGTCTGACGACGAGCGCGCCATGGCACGAATTTTCGGCACCATCTTGGCGCACACCTTGCGCATGGCCAAATCCTGTGAAATAATGCGTTGGACGTTAGATTCAGACAGACCCAACTGGTCTGCAATTTCTTCACTGGTTTAGCGTCGGTCTGTGTTCAGCAGTGTCCTCACTCTGTCCACATTCGTGTCGGTTCTTGCCGTCGACGGCCGTCCAGAGCGATGGTCGTCTTCAACGAGCTCCCTACCTTCTTTAAACAACTTGTGCCACTGTGGAACGGCTTAAGGCAGTGTCCCCATAAGCCTGCTTGATCATATCGAGGGTCTCAGTTGCCGTCTTCCCGAGTTTCACACAAAACTTCACGGAATAATGTTGCTCTAAATTCAGATTCATTTTGTTTTTCGACGCAGACAAAAACCTTGCTTCAGTAAAAACGGTGTCCTCACTCAACGACAGCCCGCAGGCGACTGAGGTTGGTGTCGGTATGTTACTAAGAGCCCCCTCCACCTTACGCTGCCAGGCAGACCCCCCCCCCCTCCGCCGCTCCGTTCGCGCCAGAGAAAATCAGTCCTACCACTTTTGGGTGCGTCCCAGTAGATTGGAGGTTTTTCAAATGTCAGTGTGGAGAAGAATGGAAAAGGTGAAATGGACCGAAAGGAAAACAAATGAGGAAATACTGGAGATGGTGGGTGAGGAAAGGGGTTTGTTGAGAGAAATCCTATGGAGGCAGGAAAAATGGATGAAAGGCGTATTGAGAGGCAGTGGGATGCTGAAGACGGTAAGAGGGGAGAGTTTTGGGCAAACGATGATAAGGTAGAAACAGGATAGGGATTTTGGACGGGATGAAGGGAGGAAGGAAGTACACAGAGATGAAGAGAGACCTGATGTAGAGAGGATTGCTGGATTGGGTTTTGTTTGGAGTTACAAAATGTTTATTTGATAGTTGTGTCCTTCCAAAAACCTACCTTAACAGGTACATTACTTAATAATACTAGGCACGCCTCAAACAAGTGAAATGTTTCACTTTCTCGAATAAACATCATTACATTTTTAACTTCCAATGTCTTACATCTAATTACTTCTTTCTAAACTTTTGAAATCCATGCAACAACAGGAACTATTAAGTACACTACTCCTGTATAATACATGTACTAGGAAACCGGTTAGGGTGATGGAAAGGGAAGGCTATGGATGCAACTTTTAAAGATTAGCCTGACAAAATATGAAGAATACATAAAATGCTTTATGTTGGCATTTTTTTAAAACTGACTCACAAAGGATTCCATACTTGACGTTGCAAAAATGAGTGGAAAACAATGCAATTATGTATAGCTCTCTCATAAAATACAATAAAAGATGATCATGGAATAATGACGAGTTGCTTCCTCCCTACTTCCTTCGGAATGGATTATTGTACCATAAACCATAAACACAGTAATCAACCCGAAGGTCGGTTTAGTAGGTGATGGTAGAGCTCACCCATGTACCAAGCCCGACGGCGTGTGAATATTCACACATCAGGGTAGGGGGGCCAGTCCCTTTCCCTGTGCCGGTTATGGTTTCCCAGGAAGATCTGGTACCCGAAAAATCAACTAGCTTGGGTGGAGCTGCAGGTGCCCAGAGTGCCTTGCCCGGGAATCGAACCCGGGACCCTCCGGTCAGTAGTCCAACGCTCTACCCACTGGACCACCGCGACCCGTGAGCCAATATTTTCTGTATTTTACTGTTGACAAAAAAGAAATTTTCCTAATGTACCACTAGAGAAGTATAAATAAAATTTTGCAAGTATTGGTTTTATATTATTTCAATCCATTCTAGGACTAAGAATTGCCATTGGCTTAGACAACGCACCGTGTCATAACTTGAATGCGCATTTTCATCAATTGTAAACTTTTCCATGAATCATTTACCATCAAATTGTGTGTATTGTTTACAAGCTATCTCAAATCAATATCTTGGCAAATTAAAGATTTAAGAAGCCTGTTAAGCACTGAAATACTTGTAAATATACTCTAAACATTTTATTTCCAAATCTCTGAAAGCGATGAGCAAACATTTCTGGTAACAAACTACTATATTTTATTTCAATTGCCTATAGCAAGCAAAATCCTATAAAATATGATATCAAATTCGTTCGAAAGCATCTTAGTGTCTTCTCCATGCTATACTAATCTGAAATTCAACTCATGGTGAATGATGGTTTATGATATTATATATAGAGTTAACTTGTATTTTATTCTTAGTAGGCTGCATTTAAAAAAAAGGCATTGTTCATCTCTAAGGCTAAGTGACATATTTGTGGTCTATTACAGCGACGTTTGCTTCCCACGTTCTCTTTAAATGCTCCCTTTAACTGACGATGACGAAACATTGATCAAGATAATCGCCCAAAATTTAAATACAAGAGCTGTAAAAATAAGTGCTATTTTTTGTTGATATTTATTTCAATTTGCCACCTCAATAAACCGATTATAGGCATTATCAGGTAATATATAGCCATTAAATGATGCTCTGCGGATCGTGCAATTTCGGTGAATCGTTAATTGCAGGCATTAAACAGCCAAGCATTCAAATTCGATGAGGCATGATCACTTCAGTGACGATATTCCTGGTTCGTCTTCCTCTTGCGTCATCTCGCGTTTTACATGAATAAGGGAATGATGGAACATTTGGAAAGATCGATTGTGCCAATGTACATATGTAAATACACACATTCATAAATATGTAATGACATACATGCATATATATACACAAGCACACTTATATATTTATGCCCTGAGACCGCGATCATTTGCGACACATTTGCGCCATAAACTTCTCATTTCCCGCGGTTAGTAAGAACACCGTCAATTTGAACACATCAGAGCCAAAATTAATTTTAAACGCAGCTATATTGACTGTAAAAACTTAAGTACGGAGAGAGCAATTCCTTTAAGTCCTCTGCAAAGTTTACGATGATTTCTAAGCTCTCTGTAAGTTCTCGTACAATCGTATTATTAAGCATATAAATTAGTGTTTCATTGCCAACAATAAATTTGTGAGTCGCTATCACCCTTAAGAGAATTTTTTATTCTGTTATCCTCTTAATCATGGTCTTCCATCCTAAACTATGGTCCTCTGATCATGCTCTCGTCTGTGTAATTTTGCTATGAACAGGTAATTTTTCAGACCAGGACTTTTACTCACTTGAATGATAATTTGTTAACTGATGAAACAGAAATAAGATATGTTACCGACACCGGAACCTACGCTGCAACTCTATTCTATATCTATTTTCTAATCATGATGGACTCTAACGGCACTTTATTGTGGTGTAACCGAGCTAATTGTGGTGTTGTCATCAATGTTTTGCTTGGGTAATTTAAGCACTTTGGTTACCCAGAGTTCTTTTGCTGCTCGTCAAAGGAAAGGGAATAAACAAATTTTATCGCAGATATTTTTTATTATTAGCAGCTCTTTCTTTGGTTGCCATTCATGAATTATGGCATATTCAACAATAAAGGGCAACCTTCTTCTATCTATTGCTAGCTCGTTTTAATAAACAATTCTAATTTTTCGAAAATACTAAATTAACTCACCTCTCCATCTGTTGGTATAACGTTTCTCTCACGGATATTTTCATAACTTTATTTTTTCGGACTTAACCTCCATATTAAACAGCTATGCATCAAGATTGGACTTATTTCTGAATAAAATTGTTACTTCAATCTTTCACCTTTTATCTAGGATTGCAGTATTTACGTTTATTGTAGACCCTAGTCAAAATTATCAAATTCTTCACCGCCTCTTTTTGGTGCTTCTCTCTACTTATCTACATCTCTTGAAACATCCATTTATTATGAACTTTATCATCCACAATTAATTCCATTTGAAATTTTAAATTTACTAACTCCTTGAGTTTTTCTACTACCTTATCTGTTCTTCTTAAAATTTGCAATGTCATCAACATTCTATCTGCTATATTGTTGCTCAGTTTATACTCCTGACTGTAGCTTCTTAACCACAGCGTTGATAGTGCAATTACCCTTTCCTACACCAATTATGACTTTGGAATGTTCTGTTGCCTCTCCATGTAATTTAACTTGATC
Source organism: Hetaerina titia (assembly GCA_037158775.1). Lineage (NCBI taxonomy): Eukaryota > Metazoa > Arthropoda > Insecta > Odonata > Calopterygidae > Hetaerina > Hetaerina titia. Next base: position 92,997,129 of record CM073775.1, on the reverse strand, counting down.
CCTCAATATTAACTACTCTAAGCTTCACCACTTTCTATGATATACCTAATTTTTTTCAGCTTTATCATCATAACCATCTGTCTCTATAATTCTACGAAGTACAAACGTGAGAAACCATGAAGTTCGTCCTTTTTTCCAGATGGGTCGGAAAGTTCAGCGACAAATTCAAGTTACATTAATTTTTCTTATGGTGTCCAGACTTGATTTTTTACCGCACAGCCAACGACACGAGTATCAGCAAAACGTCAGGAAGAAATCTCCCGCGCGTAGCAAGACTTCCATCCATCTTGTCAGATTTTTCGTCTCCCAAGGCGTGGGTGGTACGCGGACCATTCTTTCGCTCGGCACGGCAGGAATCAGCCGTCAACGACGCCGTCGGAGAGAGAATACCCCTAGGGTGGCGCGGTCCTCCGGCAGAATATCCGATTCCGATCCTTAACCTTCCCTTTTTTTTCTTTTATATAAGAAAAACCGAAAGGGAATAAGTCGATCCTCCATGCCGATGTGAGGGGGAAGTAGCGGGTCGCATCCTTGAGGCGGGCGTGAAGAGTGAGTGTTTCCTCCTCTTATTCTCTCCCTCGATATGTGAGGAGTAATGGGACGCCGGGAGAGGTCCTTCCTTCCTTCCTCCAATGCTCTCCGAAGAGTCTTTACGGTCGTGAGTGAGGGGCGGATAGAGAGATAGAAGTATAGGATCCCGTCTCTCTCTCTTCGTCAAGGCTTTCCGAGGGTATTCACTGACGTACGAAAGCGAAAAGGCCGATACCGAGGAGGATGCGTCTCGGCAGGCGGGGGACATGTTTCGAAGGTTTCTCTTTGGGGTCCCACCGGAGGGAGGAGGGGGCGCGAAAAGTGGAATACGAGGACTCCGGGACAGACGGATGGAATGGCGTTATGGCGTCTGGAAAGAAATCCTGGGGAAGGGAGGAGGAGGGGTGTACGTATTTCCCGCTTGACATATCCCTGTCCTCCTCCCGGGGAGGGAGGCGTGGGCATCTCCGACGCTGAGGGCGTTGCTCACCTTGGAGTGCAACGCTCTCCCTTTTCCCGCGCCCGCTCTCCCCGCCTCTTTCTGCCTGGGTCAGACGAGGGACGGTGGTAGAGTGGTGTGCCGATTTACATTGAGGTTGGTAGCGAGGTTGATTCGCATTGTTTGGTGGCGAGGAGGGATTCGTTCGTCAAAAATTGCTCCGGAAATACAACCGTTAGTTCTCTAATGGTTTCCCTCGCGAGTAGCGTATGTTTTCTCTTTGGAATTACGTGTCGACGGTATCATAGGCGTACAGATGAAGTATTTTCATTTTTACATTTATTTTTATTTTCTTACGGGGAACAATGGCGACAAATACAGCTAAATTATAATTCTTATAGTGATGCAAGTTGTTTTTTCCTAAATGGATACGAAAGGTTAAGGTAATTTATTATAATTCATTCATGCAGTAATTTTAAATCAATAAGTTATCACAATAATAACCTTCTCCTTGTACTATATGTATTATTTAAGTTAATTGTCTAACAGCCAGTTACTTTTTTATCTAACAGATTACTGTTTAAGTATTTTTAGTACCCCGCTGAACTAAATATCATATCCATATCCAAAAATGCCCTGCGAAAACGATAATACGTATTTTCTCTCCTTAGTGATAGACTGAATTTAATTTAGATTTTGAAAATATTTCTCGCAATTTTTTGTCAGCATTAATTTCACCATCGTAAGTTACCTTTTTCTTGGGCACTGTAATTCCATTCGTTTAAATCATATTTTATGGTGAGCATTATGATGATAGAAAATTAAATGAAATGGGGCAGCAAGGTGATTAAATTAATTATATTCACAGATAGTCAAACTACGGATAGTCACACACTCGAGAGATTCCAGTTATTGCTGAGTCCAAAAGGAGCCAATTAGGGAGGGGTAGGAGATTAGTTTAAAGGAAGCCAAATAAAATTCTCAAGGAAATGGATGGCTTACTCAAGCGATTAAGTGTGTTGGAATGATCAATTGTGGGTGGATACATGCGCGTATTTAAGCAGTATTTTGGAGACTAATTGGCGCATTAATAGAGACATGATGTGACGTGTACTTTGACAAAAGAATCATTTGAATTAAGTAAATTAATGACCAGCATGCTAAGCAAAGAAATAGAGTAGAGTTTAGTAGAAACATAAATTTGATGCAAAACGATGTTTGATAAGAAAACCTGGCCGTCAAGGCAAGGGAGCAAGGATAGATTTAGAGAGTCATTTGAACTGTGGGACAGTAAAATAATGTAAAATAAATACTTAGAGTGTGGCATGTTTAAGGTCGTTATAGTAGGGAACGGGATAATTGAAAGGGTAGAGGAAAGAAGAGATTACGCTTTTTCATTGAGGCAAGTTGCAGGAACGAAGAAATTAAGAAGAAAAATTATAAAGGAAAACTATGAGTCGCGATGCATAGCATTCAAGAGGTGTTGGAAATCGTCTAAAGTCTGAAAGGTGTTTTCTAACCTTTAAAATGAAGAATACCTATGATGATTTAAATGAAAAAATAGAAGATAATTCCCCTGGTGGATCTTAAAGAACGCCAACATGTTAGAACTGCAACAGTCTTTCCACTAATGCTGCAGAAAATGGAAGGAATAAGAAAATCCAGTGACAAATAAACCTGTAATTTAACAAACATCAACCCATTGCAGTAAATGAAGTTTAAATAAGTTTATTAATGCTTTGCAATGGCTATTTACCGAAGCAGCGTGAAAAGATTCCTTTTATTCTATTCAGATCTACCGCAAGACTCTATAGCTCTAATGAAAACCGTGGAGCAACTTTCTTAGCCTCCCTAGCATGAATAATACTCGAGTGACAAGTCGAAACTTCGTGGATTAACGCCCGGCCTTCTGAAACGACTATTCCTACAGGATTATCTATCGATTGAAACTTGAGCGTAGCCTCGTGAACGGAAGCTTCTTAGACAACAAACATTAGATGGCCAATGGCATATTGTTTGTTGATTTATGGCATCTTTGCACATTGAAACCTAACAGAATGCCTGGGCAACTATTCTAAAAAGTACTTTTCTAGTTTTTATAGCGTAAATTCAAAATTGCAATACATTTGAAACAATGAAAGAATTATATTCAGAAGCTTCTCTTACTTCATTATGAGATAATAGCAGATTTAATCTTGATAAAATCTCTGATTCAAAATAAAAACTTTTCCATCACATCTAATGAGAATTGTATAAGTATTTTAAAACTGGTTATTCTTATGCATAATATTGTTTATATAATAAACGAAAATGATTCTTCATATATTTTTTGGCTGATTTTAATACTGAGGCTTTCAAATGCTTTGGTACCATATCTTTCATAAACATTAAAGAAGATGCATTTTCCATGAATACATTTTCTAGATTTGAGGTTTGGAAGCACTAAATTTGTGTTATACCATGAAGAGGTACTTAACAAAATCAATCAGAAAAAATTCGGTGGATAAATAATACACAGGAAAAGAGTAATTATGTTATTTTTTGTAAGATACGCAGCTGTAATTGCATAAATGAAATCAGACGTGCCAAGTATATTAGCCTGAATAGGAGAAGTGAAGAGACAAAGCAATACCACGAAGAGAGGGTGAAGTGAAGCCTTTGGAGGACACAAAAAGAAAAGCGAAACTAATTAGAAAATGCTGTGTTACGAAAGTTTAATGAAGGCCACGAGTGAAGGAATAATGGAGGAGAAAACATGAAGAAGAAAGCCATATTTGAATTACTTGAAGCAGGAGATGGGAGTAAAAAAGAGACGTTTCAGTCGTGATATGTAGGAATATCATGATTAATTAAAATTGGCAATTTTCCACAAAACAAAATTTTAATACGACCGGTTTCGATGTGACTATATCATCTTCTTGGACCAGAAGATGATTTAGTTACATCAAAACCGGTAGTATTAAAATTTTATTTTGTGGAAAATTGCCAATTTTAATTAATAAGGAGATGGGAGACTTTACCATAAGGAACTAAGGAAGACTGAAGAGATTGACAGTAAAGAGTGTTCCTATGAGAGCAACTACATTCTTATCCTGTGGTGTTATAAAAAACAGCATTGAAATATATTACTCCAAAGAACTCTTCTCCGTATCATTGTGGCTACCACGATTTTCACCCTTTGCTATGGCAGTGTCACCTAACTGGTGATGGAAAAATCATACAGCACGTCATACCGAAATAGTTTCCTGTGGAATAGTACGTAATATTGGTCTTTTCAATGGACTTTCAGAACTGAATCTGTAGATTTTTATCCTCAGTATTTAGGGCATTGTTGATTTATTCTGATAAAATACATCCTGGTTTGAAATCCTTTTAGTGATCATTTACACAAAGGAAGTTCCTTGGCCCTACTATCGTACCAATACTCCTTATGAATCTTACCGTTGATTTAACAGTGGGTTGACATGAAGTATATTTCTAGATGCTATGTGTGCGTTTTTTTATGTAGTTGCGCCATGTATTTTTCCCTGTCCCCTCGTCCACCGTGCAAGACATAAAGTTATTTTTTTACAAAAATCAAGGGGAAAATTTTAATCAATTATATATGCAAAGCTGCGATTAAAATGATAAAATTACCTGAAAATGTTAAAATCAGTGACAGTAGAAGTCAAGGTCTTGAAACCTTAATCTTCCACTTTAGGATAATGAAGTTTTTTAAGCTATCTTAATTATTGAAAAAAAAACACTTTTCTCAACTCATTATTGTATTATTTTATTAGGTAATCTACCGGTTAAGGTAGGTTTTTGGATGGACACAACTACCAAATAAACATTTTGTGACTCCCCACCTAGCAAACTAATCTATATCACGTCCCTCTTCATCTCGGTGTACTTCTTTCCCCCCTTCATCCCGTCCAACATCCCTATCCTGTTCCTACCCTTACCACGCTTGCCCAACATTCTCCCCTCTATTACCCTCTTCAACATTCCACTACCGCTCAATACGCCTTTCATCCATTTTTCCTGCCTCCATAGGATTTCTCTCAACAAACCCCTCTCCTCACCCACCATCTCTAGTACTTCCTCATTTGTTTTCCTTTCGGTCCATTTCACCTTCTCCATTCTTCTCCACACCCACATTTCAAAAGCCTCCAATCTACGTCTATCCTCCTGCTTCAGCGACCACGTTTCCGCGCCGTACATAGCTACGCTCCATATCAGAGTTTTTACGAGTCTTGTCTTAACATCCCTACTCAACGTCCCCGTCATCAACTCCCTCCTTGAGAAAGCCTCCTTGCCTAGCGCAATTCTTCTCCTTACGTCCCTACCACTTTGACCGTATTGGTCCAAAACACTTCCGAGATATGTAAACTGCTCTACCTGCTCTATTCTTTCCTCGCCTATTTTAATATTTAGCTTTATTGTATTATATTAAGACAATATAATTATAATATTATTACATTAAGATTATATTTCAATAAGACAAATATTAAGATCGGTTTGTATTCTAGCGTGAATTCGATGTTTAAATCTTTCATATCTCTTAAAATGGAACCTCTTCATAACTGCTAATGCTCATTTTTCATGATTGCTCCTTACGGTGATTCATTAAAAATCTTTAGTATATTTTTCTGCACTCAATATTTTTAGAAGAATAATCATATGTTGTGAAAAACCGTTAAAAGAGACCACCTCCGTGCTCAACTGATTGTAACGCAAAAGGTTGCGATACATGCCATGCATTGCCCTGGGTAGGAATAATGTAAAACACTACAGATTTCCTGCGGTAAAGGAAAAATTTACCACAGGCAGGAATTATTGAGGATTCTATCAACGTTCCCAGAATTTCTCTTTGCCGTAGAAATAACATAACTTTTATGCGTTCGAGCGTAGTTTTTAAAATTAATAAAGGATCTCAAAAAAGTATGATTCCGGATTTGTTATGCTTTTTACCCCTGAATTCATTAAAAAATGTTTGTGAAAGGAAAAATGTATTAGTTTTTTTAATAAAATAGGATAGAAAACTATTGAATGAAAATATTGGGACTGAGTAGGTATTTTAATCGAATAGAATACTTGTGTACTCGAACAATCCCATCCAATAGAACTGAATATGGATTTAAATTATTCCTATTCAAACGTTAAAATTTTTCTGTGAATAATGTTAACTATAGTCTAGTAGGTACGGTTTCCTTGAGGAGTTGGCAATAATGTTTCCAGATAATACAAAAACGTGAATTTTGTGATGAAATAAGAGCAAAATATTTTCCTTAAATGTGTGGGAATGCATCGCCATACAATGTATTTTTTCTCTTTAAAGATATATTTTATCGGAAATTAAATTATATTGCGAATTCATTGGGAACAAGAATTCATTTTTCCCTTACAGGAAAAAAACTAAACGCTTTAAAATGCCGCTGGCATTATTTGCACAATTATCACGAATGTTTTGGCGTCCCGATAACTTAAAATTGTGTTATCAATGAACAACTCCATGCTAGGTTATCATGAGGATATTTTCAGTAAAAATTTAAAAAATAGGTGTATTGCATTTTATTACGATAAGAGGTTGTACCTTGGTTCTACGAAACGAAAACTGCCATTAATCTCTCTATTTTTAATATTTCCTAATTCTATTTTACTCTCTCGGTTTGTTAGCTTTCTTAAAAGAGCTACCGCATTTGCATATACTTACTTATATAATTCACTGACTTTTTAGGTGAATTCACTGAAATATTACGTTCGATGCTTATTACTTCCAGCGCATAGAAATATCCAAATACATGTATACCTTTATTTCTTCATTATTATTATGCACGCCCATTTTAAATCCATTAATAATCACTTAAAATTAATAAGATATTATCTTTATTGTGAATCACAATTGGTAATGAAATATTAATTTTATATTCCTGACGTTTTTGGAGCTTTTGTGTATATTGTGCTACTACGTTATGATCTGGATAGCTAGGAAATATGCATTACACAGTATTGTACATCTCCTCATAGTTTTGGTATCCAAAAGGTGGAATCGTCTCTAGTGTGAAGTGCATAAAGTAACGAAAAAAAGATTAAATGGAAACATTCACGCACGCTATCATTCTTTGACTAATATTACCTTTAAAGTCTGAACTATATACTGACATGTTTATATGAATATTTGTACTCGAAGTCCAGGAAGCGACTTCTTACTGGACACCTGGAAGTGTCATTGGTTACGTATTGGTTTGGTGGGGTCTTTGGAATGATGTGCGTTACTACAATACACGCGAGAATTTTATTTCAATAGTTTTCGGAAACGCAGAATTAGTTTCTTCCAATATTCTTTGAGCGTTCATCTTTCGATTTTGGCGGAAACAGCCAAACATATATTAAGATACTCATTCGAAGCTAAGTTTCAACAATTTACAAACCCAGCCCTACATAAATGACAAATATAAGAATGTCTTCTTCAACTTTTAATTCTATTTAGTATGTTAAGAATAACTAAGAAGTCTACTTTTCTAAGCATTAATGGCTATATTTTAATGTATCCGTTAATGATTTATTAGGATACAGTATACTTTAACTTATTTTTTGTTGCAAATTTAATGTATTCTAATTAATCAAGCGAGATTAAAATTAAATCTATAAATTGTATAAAAAAGAATTTGCGAAGTTTCGTCACCATTTAACAAGGGTGGTGAAACACCCTCCTGCTAAGTGTGAACGTTGTTGTCTCCCATGGTCATTATTGTACGAGTATATTAAGACAAATGTCGAAAGGGTAATTTCGTATTGGGCTGTCACGCAAAGCCGCACAGAATCAGTAAAGTCAATAACAACAGTATCTTAATTAGCATCAATCCAAGCAGTCCAGTGTATGTGGACATTAGGGCACCCAGGAACACATGCATGCACTCCGACCGTATGCGTGCAATGTTACCAAAGGTGCCGCTGAGCAATGATACACATGCAGTATTGCTGGAAATTGATTAACTGCACATACTACAATACTGAAGTTAAATTTAATTACTTTTATGCAATGGACTGCTAGGAAAACATTTTCAACAATCAGCCAATTATCCATTACGGCTTGCTCTCGTTCACATATAGGTAGCGATATTCATATTTTGTCAATCTTGATCACTGACTCACTGTAGCATGTATAAAAGAAAATGAAAATCTTGGCAAAATTGGTCATTTGCTCGAGCATTAAAAAGTTTTCCAGACAAGTAAATTATTGTCTATCCTTCTGAAAATGGTAAAACTCCAGATGCTGAAGAAGATCTGGGACAAAGGAATGGGGAGGATTGAGAAGATTCGGAAAAATCTTCATTTCTACGCGGCCAGTGGCTGACAAAATTCGAAAGTATCTATAATAATAGCGTCAAAAACCGTAGCGCAACACAAATTACGTTCTGAATTGCTGTGAGAGTATCAAATCAAAAGCTCAATTCACGCATTTTGTAACATTTTTACCTCAATTTGGTAACCTTTAACAATAACAACTCAATGAACGTATTTGGCAAGCAAAAACAACATTTTCCGACCCTGGTAGGGTCACATTAGGGTCAAAATGAGGCTTGTGTTTATTCACCCCCTACCATACCCCCAGGTGGTGGCTTGCAGGGTACCTAAATGAGAAAATGAAAAAGCAATAAAACTTAATTAATTTTGAACAGTGATATGCGGTCATTTTTTTCTTTAATTTTTTGGTTGGTGCGTCTTGATGTTCTTGAAGTTATTTCGGCAATGGAAGACTTTTATGTGTCATCGATTTTTCCAGATGAAAGCTTCTTAGCATCAAAACAAACACAAATATCTTAGAGTAAAGATAAGGATGGAAGGTATTTGTGGTTAATTTGGTGGTTATCTTGTAGACTGTGATATAATACAACATTACTCGTGACTGTTGCAGTTAAAAAAGAGTGACATGTGGCAGAAAAATGCCACTTCTGCCTTTCACTGATGAGGAGGGACTAATTTTCACGGTCGAGAGGGAACAACAATGGAGGGGGGAATGGCATCCCCTCCACACCACGAGACGATCGGAGAGCTCTGTTAATAATTGAACGGCGACATCGGGTCGTCGGCGGTGGGCCCGTGACCCTCCTGGCGAGAGACGCTCTCTCCACTCCGCCACTCCTCCTCCTCTCGCTCGTCGCACTGCGTCCGGGAGGTCTGGAGTGTGCTCGAGAGCCTCCCGTGACGGGATGGAGTGGGGGTCTCCTCACCCTGACACTTTTAATACAGTTTGATTTTTAATATTTCTCAATCAGGTTCAATGCCTCCGTGTAATTATCAAGGGGTCTGCCAACGAGCAGTAGCGTCGAGTGTCGTATGTATTCATTCAAGGAAAGAGATGAGGGGGGGGGGAAGGGTATGTGGGGTTCATTTCGAGGGTCTATCATCATCCGCACAGCATCGAAAATGTTCATCACATAATTCGGATTGGAGATCCATGCACCTTTAGCGGCGGGTCATCCCACCCGTCGTCATCGGGAGATGGCGCGATACCTGCCGCAATCTAAATCCTTGGTCACCTTAACCCCTCCCTTCGGCATCTTATCTGAGGTTAAATGTTAAGAAATCACTTCATCTGCGTGATTTAATTGCGCAGTACTCCAAAAATAAGACCGAAAATAAAAGATATTGCTCCGAGTGAGAGTTCTACACTAAAAATTTGATTCGGAAAACGGTTTCCTAAATTCGGATCATATGTTCTGAACGAATTTAGCGTACCCGAGGTGTTTGTGACTAGACTTTCGATGAGCAAGAAAAGTTATCAACTTATTTGGGAAGACCAATAAGAACTTCCAAAGTGCCTCCCGATTAAAAGGATCACCAAAAACTTAACATTATACAAATAAGGAAGGTAGTGTTTTATTTAATTAGAAATGTGTTTCCTCACCGAAATAAATACCTGTGTTGATGGTGAAAGTTCTGAAGAGCCTAAAATAAATCCAAAGCATGACGTGTAAAGCATTGCAATGCATTGAGATTATAGTTTAGTAAATCTGGACGGGCGCAAAATAATTCAATTTTGGGGTAGGAGAAATAGAAAGTTACTTCCAACATGATAGCGAGTCCATGCATTAGAAGACTACGGTGGTCCATCTTGATATTGCCACCTTTAGCCGTATTCTAGGTGAATGTAATGAAATGATAAAGAAAAATGCCATTTAAAATTTTTTAAATCATGTTTATAACATACGTAAGGTATTCGGAACACAAATGAGGAGTATTTTGACAAGATATACCCTTTAGATCTGTAGGTAATGACAACAAGGAAGGACAGAAGGATGACCCGCTCAGAGGAGGAATTAAGGAATGCGATTCTCCAGCTAAGAAAAGGAAATAGAAAGTTTCGCAAATTTTAAAGGCATCTCAGTTTATTTCAGATATTGGCAGAATGATGAGTCCATATTCAATCGATATCCGTGTATAGTAAATAATATTTCCTACTTCCCTTGTAACAATCGCGCCATATTCTAAAATAGAAAAATCATGTTTACAATTATAGGTCATAGTTGCCTTGAATAAAAATAAACGTTTCGAGTGGAAACAAAATTATAAATGTGAAAATCATCCCATTTTGAAAAGCCTCCGTCTCTGGTTTTCTCTAGACAATAACCCTCCTGAGCATCAATCACTCACATTTGTAACATTAGGATTCATATAAAATAATGGTTTGGTCAAAAATACGCAGAGGGTAGTAAGGCCGTTTTATCCAGATATTTTTATCATAGCGTGTATAAATAAAACATTTTTTTAATCAAAAATTTAATATTTTACATTAACATTAACGGGCCCGTAATCCTCCACATTATTCCCCCAAATTAGGGAAATTGTGTCGGTCCTGTTTTGAATTTCTCACATATATCTCTTGATAATTCATTCTAAAGTGCCTCAACGAGTAAAAACATGGGAGTTCTCATTAAAAAAAACTGTAATATTACAAACAATAGATGGGTTCAGTAGTTAACATAAAAAACTTGCCCTAGGGTAAACTGGTGTGATTAAGGGGTAGGATTCTAGCGAATGGTGGAGCATCATGGACTGGGGAGAAGAGAGAGAGGGGAGCCAAAATTAATCCCAATGGGTACTGCACGATTAATGGATCCTCGCTAATCGCTACGTCTTGATAAAACGACGTAGTGAGGGCGGGAATGTTTCGTTGCAAGAAAATAATAGGAAGAGAGATGAGAAGGAAGAAAGTACTAAAACCTTCCCGTGACCGTTTATTCTACGAAATTTCAGTGAGCAATCAATGATACAACAACAGAACTTTCATGAGCAATTGTCCAGCGCGATTTGTAAATTATTTTGCAACTTGATGCACATCACTTGATAAAAATATTGTACGTTTAAAGTTTCTCTTTCTACTAATTTCCATTTGCATACTGTACGGCACTTGAAATTGGAAAATGAATAGCATACATTAATAAATTACCATAGAATCTTAACGTTGGCGGTTTTGTAAAATTATGGGCAATTAAATATAAACGTGTTAGGAAAAATTTCAATTCTCCTTAGAAAGTGGCAAAGTACTAATGATTTGACAGTTGCTCTTTCCACAATATACCTTGGGGGGGAATTTTTGGAAACAAAATCATTATTTTGTTACCCTTGTTTTAGCAAGACCATAATTAACTGTCTCATTCATTGTCAGTTCCACATTATTAATTATCACTGGTAGTTCATAAGGTATGAGATTATAAGTAGGAAGTATCTCCCGGTTGTATTAGGTTTTAAATACTCATATTTTGTCATTTTTGTCCAAATTTGTCCAGATCAGTGCATTTAAAGGTTTTTTTTTTGAAGGGGACACCTTCTGCTTTGAGTTTCCGCTCCATTATTCCAGAGGATGTGAAAAAACATGAAGTACTGCAATATTTTGGTAGTCTTTTACTTCAACTACTATAGCATCCAGCCGTAAAATAAAGCATGTTTCGACAAATCCAGTTGTGAGCGAATATTTTACTTAAAAATCAATTTAATCATACATTTATGCTGTAATTGTTAATTAATGTAGTCATGGCGACAGTTTCATTTTCAGGAACTCAATAAGAAACCATAATTGCTTTAACATCAATGTAGCATATGAAAATATATACCCTTAGTCTGTTTAATATGATTCCAGAATCATAACTCGTATGAAAAACCTCTTGAAGCCGATAGATATTTAAATGTGGAAGAAATAATTGTTTGGTAGAAAAACTATTTATTTTTATATTTTTTACTCTGTGTACTGTAGTTTCATCCATAGGAAAATAAATGATTCCTGCAGAAACATAATGCTTGTGATTTCCTTTAGGTACTGTTTCCTGAGATAATTAGCTCATAGGGAAAATTTTTATGTATCTGACATAGTGCAAGTGAATACTAGGTAGGATAGTAGCTGTTAACATTATTTTAAGTATTAGAGTGGGTGTGCCTAACCCCATGAAAGTGACCAAATTTATGTGAAGGAATAGGGTGGGAAATTTTAACCACGTTTACACCATAATTCAGCGCAGTTTGGTTGGTCTTACAAAATCGAAGTTCAAGCCGTTTTTCAGTCTTAGTTCCGGCCATAAAAACTGACCATAGTATTTTACGGCTTCTCGGCCTTCTGTTCCAGAGAATAATTCAGAATTTGTGCCGCCGTAATATTTTGAATCGATTCCAGGTTGACCTCGGGTTTAAATTATAGAAAGTGATTGGTCATTGAGTTCGTATTGGGAATAATATTAAATACCCACCTTCGTGTACCGAGGATCCAGAGTGAAAGAAGAAATTGAAGCAGAAGACTTTTACCATATTTGGAAAGTACCCTATTTGTAAAGTCTCACCAATTTTTAACCTAAAAATACCCCTTGCACAACCAGTATGTTAGATTCCTGGAGGAAAGAGAAAATTTACGGGACTCTAAGATTATTTTTCCTAGGGACATCACATTGCTTACTCAGACTAGACCGCCATCCCCTTCTCAGCAAGATCAAAATTTAGAATGTTCCCAGACATAACACTCTATGGTTTTCTTTCCATCTCTCCATGAATTTTACCGAACAGTTTCGCTATTTTCCCTCTCTAAATCACCCAAGGGAAAATATGGTCTTAAAGTTATGACATTGAGTCACGGGTGCCGTATAAGACAAGGGACGGACGTCGGGAGAGCTCCCATTGAGTTTTCTCAGGAGAGACACACTGTTACCGCTCGAAGGCACGAGAGTGAGTGTGTGTATGTGTGTGTGTGGGAGGGGTTGGGCGGGAGCCAGGGAGAGGGGATGAAATTCAGTTTCCGTGTCCCGCGAGGCGAAGGGGACCAAATTGTGTGCGTAATCGAAGCGCCCTTTCCAGAAGAGGAAACTGGATGCTCTCTTCCTTGTGGCTTCAAAGTGCATTGCCACACCCCCTCCACCTTCCCCTCCCCATATCTAGATGATGGATACGTCGAGGGATGGAAGAGGCAGAGTTGCTAGACCTTGCTTTCGACCGATTTCTCTGCAATACTTTCTCTGCCAAAATCGACTTCCAGGGTATCTTTCGATTCCAAATATATTTCACACATGGACAGGTTCGTTCTTGTTGCAGACACTTTGGTAAATTGAAAGTGGAAGTTTGGATCCGAATTCACAAATAAAATATACAATATCTATGAATGGTACCGTTTCAAAATAAAGTTAACAACATGAACACCTCTTGCGTATTATATTTCCGCTTACCGTCTAAATAATTTACGGTATCATATACGGTGTATGTTTGCCTATTGCTTTAATGATCACCAGTTGGTCGGAATATCATCACGTTCCAAGTTTGGTCATGTCACTGGATAACCTATAAAAAACTCAATCGTGTGTTATATTCCAAGTAACATAACATTTTAGCATATATATTTTGTTTTTGGATTTACTTCTTCATGCTTTCAATCTAATACTCTTCTCCTCTTTAAAGTGACCGCCATATTTGTACACGAGAGAGAGATTTACAAGTGTGAACTGATCATTTGGGTAGTCATCTTGGACGTAGTGCACTTTGATTGATTTTTCTCCTCTCTGGTTCATACTTGCTAAGTTATTTATGTCCATTCGTTTAACGGGACCATTCTTTTGTTTTCGCCTTTGAGATCACCAAATTGCAGCGTCCTGTACGTCACATTGGAATTGAGGTCTTGATTTCTTACTGGCTAGCTTTTATATCCTAAATTTTATAAATTTCCCATGCCAATTGGTTTTCAATTAGTACCTCATCACCTCGAGATGCAGACCTCAAGTCAACCTCCGCGTCAAAAACGGCGAGTTGGTTTGACCTTTCTGTCTTGCATTGCATCAATGGTCTTAGATATTCCTTATGGTACATGCAATTTTCATTAATTTCACTTTTAAATTTATTTTTCTCTCTACAAAATTTGTAACTGTTCTTCGATTTCCTGCCTGAGGAAAGCAATATAGGTACGTGAGCGTTCGATGAAAATGAAAAGATTTACCAAAGTAATATTTCTGGGATTTTTAAAGAAAATCCAAGGTTTTGTGTGATTATAAATTCAATAGCACCCCCGATCGAAAGATCCGCGCCAAAATTCTGGACCTCCTTGTTATCGCCAAATTCTCCCGTTGGCCTTCTAAGGGCCCCTTGAGTGACCTAGAGGACCCTCTACAATTGAATACCGTTATTGGACATCGTGGATCAAGGGTCTCTATCAAGCGGAAAATATTTCTGTCAGGTGCTCGTTTCTTAAAACTACAAACTATTTTGCAAACACCCTTAATATGGACACGCAGCATCTGCTAATGTTAGTAGTAGTAGTTTGCTTCTTGCCTGCATTACAGAGAGTGTGTATTTGGAAGTGTTACACAAATTTCAGCAATGTTCCCAGAGAAGTTGTAAATTGACTTGTGTCTTCCGGTAACGGGCCTTAGATGTGAGAGGATTCCGACGAAACGGGAGAAATTGGGGAGTAGGGTAATGGGGAGGAAGGCCGAACCAGAGATTCAGCAGTCGTGGACGGCCCTACCGAGGTAAGGGAAATATAAACATAATTGGTGAGCGTCTTCTTATGAAATTTCGTCAGTATTTTTCAAGTGAAGTACATGCAAGAGTTGGTTATGCTTGCTTTCGATTACGCCTTCTTTTCATCATTTTTTAAGTTTTGAATGAACCTTATTAACCATACTAAAAGATTTCGTACTTTTCTACAGATTTTTATTATAAGGTACAACGCGTTTCACCGACTTGCGGAATCATCAGGTACAAATTTTCTTTTCAAAATCTCTTATTATGAATGCTTCCGCGAAGTGAATCCTGAAACAGAACCTTATTAATTTCAGGAGCATTTTGGATGCGCAAAACAGGAATTTCTGAATTGATTTCCGGTCTCAGTTCAATGTCGCCTCCTCTTGATACACCAGCGCTTTTCTTCTTCCAATTATTTTTTGAAGGTTTTTACTCGAGTGAGTTTTATTGTGTTGATTAAAGACCCAATGAAAGCCATAAGGACTAATTGGAAAGTTACCTCTCCTCCTCAAGATAACAAAGCAATGATTTTCCGTTGACTTCCATGGATTGAAATGATTTTGATGACGCCTGCGTTTAAATAAGCGTTTCCATGTGGAAACCTCTATTCTTCACCTTACTTAATTAAAGAAGAACTCTTTATCTTCTCCCCCGCGTTCCCGATCGCCTATTGTCTAGCCTAAGAGTCTCGCTGAATTGCGGTACCTTCGTAGGACTATGGAATTGTGTACACCATCTTACCCAAGTTCTGACTCCTACGTCCGGTGAGTACCTCAGCTTAGAGCTGTGGATTTTGGAGTTTACGACTGCTTACTCGCCGAACACGTTCACTCATGTAATAGATTACCTAATTTTATAGATATTTTTTCAACATTCATAACCCATCGGATGTGCTAAATGCGCTATTAACATTATTCTCCTTCTTATCTATTCACTATCGGGTTATCCATCCGCGTTAATTGTTGTGTATGGCTTATTGTTAATTGTGTTTGATGGCTTCTTGTCAGGTTTACGCAGGGCTGGTGGTCAATTACCATAA
Organism: Hetaerina titia; assembly: GCA_037158775.1. Classification (NCBI taxonomy): domain Eukaryota; kingdom Metazoa; phylum Arthropoda; class Insecta; order Odonata; family Calopterygidae; genus Hetaerina; species Hetaerina titia. The sequence goes on along the minus strand of CM073775.1, from coordinate 92,981,143 downwards.
GAACATCTCAGTGCGACGGCAAAGAAACAGTGAAACTTATCAGCCATCGCCAAGCATGCTTGGAGTGAGCCGGGACACGTCATCAATTTCGAGGGGCGGAAGTAATGGTAAAGGACAAGCGCAGTTTCTACCGGAAATTCCGCGAGGTTATTGAAATTCTAAAAGGATCATGAAATGTCAACAGGGGTGATGGACATCCGTCAAAGAATTCGTGGACTATCCAACCTGAGCACGGTACTTCACCACCAACACTATATGAGGTGAACAAGAAACCTTCCAAAAACGCCTTCAATCTGAAGGCGTAGGCAGAATGGCCAGCGAATCTGTCGTCACCCGAAGACAATTAACTCGGATGGAGTACGCGGAAGTGCAGAGACATGAAGAAAAATACGAGGTCAGACTGAAAACTAATCCACGTATGCTTGCATACCACAAGCTAGTCAAAAGTACCCAGTGTGTTTTGAGAAGCGGAATATGGAGACGTGCTATGACAACGCATGTGAAATAGCGCGCTGTTGTCGAATTTTCAACTGCTGAATAAATGACTCCAACAGAGATTCACCGGCGTTTAAAGGATGTTTATGGTAACGATGCTGTTCATGGGTCTACTTTAAATCAATGGGTAGTAATATTTCGTAGTAGCGAGCCTGGAAAAGCCATAATTGTTGATGAAACTCCTTTTGACTGTGTTTTTAGATGCTAACCGAGTATATGTGATCGATTTTCTGGAAAGAGGGGCAACGGTGAATTCTTCTCACCACATACAGACTCTAAAACACATCCGACGTCGAGTTTGTCGTGTTAAAGGCAGTATGGCGTCAATAATCTTGCCAAGTGACAACGCTCTTTCACACAGCTTGTGCGCAACTGGAGGGGCTCTGCGAAACCTGAAATTTGAATTGCTTCCACACCCTCTCCTTATTCCCCCGATCTTGCGCCTTGCGATTTTCATTTTTTCCTCAACTCAAGGGACACCTCAAGGGTAATCATTACATCTCAGACGATGAGGGGAAGGCAGCTGTCAAGTGCTGGATTCGAGAAAAGTTGGAAGAGTTTTTCAGCGACGGAATGAAAAAACTTGTTACACGATGGGAGAAATGTATTAGCGCTAACGGTGACTATGTTGAAAAATAAATGCGATTTTGAAACTTAAAAATTGTACTTGTAGCCCAATCTTGCTATTTGTTTGTATTCTACAAGCATGTGTGCATTAGTTTTCAGTCTACCCTCGTAATATTTCAGGAAAATGAGAAATCCCAAACGATGTGCAATGCACGATAAAAGTTGTTCCGGGACTTACTAAAGCTAGTTTTAGTGAGTATATTATACTATTTGAATTGGATTCCACGCCGTAAAGGTATCCATTGTGGGACGTAAAAAGAATTTGAGCCACTTGGGTAACGATGTAAATCTAATCATTACTGAAATGTATGTAAGTGAGCAGGGGAATTTGGAAAATCGAGGCATTTTCAAAAGTTAAGTAAAATTGGCGGGCGATGTTTCCACGGGTAAAATTAGGTGGGTGGGTGGGGGGCCGTGGCACAGGCAAAACAGCTGAAACGTCCTTTATCGAATGGCTCGGAGGCAGCAGTCGTCCCTCTCCGCGCTTCTCTCCGCGTAGCGCCGCGTCGCTGCCGGCGCCCTCTCCGGAGACGGCGGGTACACAAGCGTCGCTCATCCTTCCGCGGGGAGTTGAAAAGCAGATGGGTTCTCATCATGCGGGGAGGAGAACCGAAAAAAACGGCATGGAGTGGGAAGGAATTTAATGAAAGTGGAAGAGAAATTAAAGGCAGCGGGAGAGAGTGGGAGAGAGAGAAATAGGGATGAGGGGAGAGAGAGCGATAACGGGTGCCTAAAGGCGTTTGCGCACGATGGAATTGGATTTCGAGATGGGCGAAATGGAGCTCCTCGGCCATCCTTACATTTCAGTTGATGGGTATGTGTAAATACCAAGAAACGAGTAAATAGCAAAATGGTGTGAGACCGTTATTTTGAATTAACCGCTGATGGATATCGTATTAAGTATTTATGCCTGACATATTGTCTCTGCTTCCCATATGCACACGAAAAAAGAGTAAGCATGATGGTTATGCAGGAGTAGGGGAAGTACCATTAGCCACAAGGGGGTAGGAAAGACGGACGGAGCCTTTTAGACAGTTAACGAGCACCAGAGTTTGCTTTTGATGCCGAGGGAATTACAGGGTGGGTTCCAAAAAAGTAATTTTAAATTTAAGAACAGATTTGCACAAAAACTTAAAATTCTTCAAACTACTATCCTTGGATCTCAACACATTTCTTCCAGCGACTCTGCCATGGCCGATACACGCCCTGGAAGGCGTCTTCGGGGACCTCTCGCAAGGTCTTCGTCACGGCTGAATGGATATCTTCTATAGACGAAAAACGGGAACGGGTTCCTTTCAGGGCTGCCTTAATCCGAGAGAATAAAAAGAAGCCTGCTTGGGCGACGTCAGGACTATAGGGGGGCGGGGGGGATAGAGCAGCGTTGGCACCTGGTGCTTGGCCAGGAACATTCGGACTCGTAGCGTCTTGTGGCAAACACCTGGGGCACGAACTTGACACACAATTTCCTCATCGCTAAATATTCAGTATCAATGCGAAACACCAAAATAGACGACAATTTCAGTTAATTGGCAACCATCTTGATACTCAATCGATGGTCAGAGTCCAACAATTGGAGAACACGAGCCACGTTGTCGGTTTTGCTGATTGACGGCCGCCCAGAGCGATGTTCGCCGTGCACCTCTTCTCGGCCTTCCTTAAAGGCCGTTTACCTCCTCAAAACTTGTAAGTAGCAGAGCAGAGTCCCTGTAAGCCTCAAAAATCATTTGTTAGTCTCCTCAAGAGATTTCTTCAGTTTAGCACAAAACTTAGTAATAGCGTAACGTTGCTTGATCGTCGATTCTATTTTTTTCGTGACACGGGCGGGGCGCAGAGGTTTACCAACGTTCTGCCGCTTCAACAGTTTGGGGAGCAGGGAAACAATTTTTTCGCCAAAGCGTCCCCTTCACCTACTCCAAGTAATTCGATCTCACTCCAACCAATAGGAGCGGCGCGTGAAATTTAATTGCATTACTTTTGGAACGTATACTGTATTACGGTCCGCAGCATATCTCCTGATTAGTGTACTATGATGAAATTAGACAGCATTTCTTCGCCAAATGAAGTATCATGTGCTTCCTTAGACCATGTGTATAACAAGAAATATAAACCTAAGCACCACTCTGATTTTAAAACAAAAAGATGAAAGCTTTGCTCTAAGGCACCCATAATTGCATTCTAGAGATAATCTTCATCTGGGGAAATATATCTTTATATAAATTTTTAAACAATTCTTCCTTTTTTATGTGGCACATTTACCAATGCATAAATTGCTTGAGCCCAGAAAACACGTCCTTGCGAGGTATTGTGAGGATTATAATCTACTCTTCCATTCGTTTGTACCTCATTAGGTACGTAGTGTTTACATATATGGCATAAATGTTGTGAACAAATTAGTATAAAAATGGTTTACTGTGCTAGGTTAGCCCTAGGGTTAGAATAAATTCTTTCTATGTATCACATTTTCTGACTGGCATTCAAAATTCCACGACCTATACATAAAACCAGGCAAAAGTTAACTCTCAGAGCTACCTACGCACTTCAGAATAAAGCCCGCGAGCAAGTTGAGATTGACGTCATGATTTAATTTTATTGTTTTGAAATTTTCTGAATATATCTCTCTCCTTTGTCAATTCAAATTCTCGAGCATTATGGGAAAAATTGTGGTAGGTCTTATTGGATGAAACATTTGATGTTATCATAAACATCCATGACATCTATTAAATGAAGAACACAATGTATTTGTCCACTGTTTTTTATTATGTTGGCGAAAACACATTTTGTTCTTCGTTTAATGAACATTAACTTCCACGAAGTTGAGCCAGAAACCACCGAATACATCCATGGTGTCTCCCTAGCAACTCTGGTGTACGAAATTCGGCGAGGCAAGATGAAGAGCATGCGGCAAGAGTTTTGAACTTCTACGAAAATCGTTAATGACGGAATTTTATACCTCAAAAGTAGGTCCGTCCTGCTAATGTAAAATTAGTTACCTAAAGAAAGTGATTTGGAGCGATCACAGCCATTGGAATGGGAGCCCTTCCATTCAACCCTCTTCTTCTTAGGAGGTTTAACTCTTTCATTCCTTGACTCCTTTTCTCCATTCAATTTCTTAGCTCATCAGCGTTAAAATGTGATAGTAGGTTGGTGTTCGAAGTGGTGCACGTTCTCACGGGGGTAGAGATATATTCAGTGTGGTACAGTGGTTGCGTCTTGTTGAGGGGAAAGCCGAGTGGAATGAGTTTTTGCTTTCACTTAGCTCAGTGCAATTCATAGGACACCGCTATCCATTTTCGCCCTCCTACCCACCGGGAAACACCACGGAGGTCATTAATGAGGTGGGTCCTTACTCGTGGGAGTGAAGTTCGAAATATATTTACATCCAAAAGGTTAGTCCAGAACAACCGCTAATGCAGAGTGGTAATTTTCATGGGGACAGAGGGAAGCTTAAGTCCTTTGCGTCATTAATGAAATTGCAGTATTTAGGGTAAGTGAGGTATGTGGAGAAAGGGCAATAAAATGTTTCATCACGAGGACGAAATTGAATTCATTACCTCACTCCGTTACTCAAAAGCTTCTGAATTGCTCGATATCATTAAAATAACCAATTCACGCAAAGGGTGGAAAAACTTCATTTTGAAAATGGCTGAAAAAGTGATTCATATGTGACCTCCTCTTTCTTTTAAAGACCTCGCTTATCGTATTATAAGGTCAAGGGCGTTTGTGCGGGAGGAAAATTGTCAGCCTTAGGCATGTTGATTGGCCTGGTTTAAGCCAAGTTTGGCTGGCCTGTGTTTAAGCTCAACGCAATGGGTGTATTTTGGCTAAGCATTATGGTGTCGGGTATAAGACAGACTATAAAACTGTGAATCAACATCGATATAAATACCTCGCGATCAACCAAAAAGATGTGTGACTGGGGGGGGGGGTCCTCATATCCCATATGAGGACCCCCCAACCACAGATAAGGACAAGGGATGCAAGGAGAAGTAATAGGTGTGAATAATATATAGTAATAATAAAGTAATCATAAAACCACAGTACCTGTATAACATAGTATTCAACCCGAAGGTCGGTTTAGTAGGTGATGTTAGAATTCACCCAGTACTAAGCCCGATGGCGTGTGAAATTCACACATCAGGGTAGGGGGGCCAGTTCCTTTCCCTGTGCCTGTGTTATGGTTTCCCAGAAAGATCTGGTACCCGAACAATTGCATAGCTTTGGTGGATCTACAGGTACCCAGAGTGCCTTGCCCGGGAATCGAACCCTTTGCCTACCCCCTGGACTACTGCGACCCAAAATATTGTTAAATTTATATATCCATGGAAAGGAAAGTATTGTAATAAAATTGAAAAAATAACAAACTGTTGTTGGATTTGTACAAATCTTTTCCTTGGTTTTGATTTTATTGCTGGGCCAATAATAATGATCCTCTGCTGGCTCTCTTTCGATTGTCGGATGTTCTAAGAGAATATGATTTTTAGAAATTATAATGGAATATAGTCTCACTTCCACCCCACATAGATGAGCTTATGATTCAAAGAACACTATAGTGGGTATTTCTATACTAATATACATCGTTCGTAAAAGTTACGCAAGACCTACTCGGGAACCATGCTCATTTTTCAGTAATAATTCCTGATTAAGGAGATGTCTCACGAACGAAATAGCAACTGTATGTTCTATAACCTTGCACAAAATGGATGTTAGAGAAATAGGTCTGTACTCGCTCGGTTCCTCCATGTCTCCGTTTTTAAAAATTGGTGTTACGTTAGCCGTTTTCCAATCTCTGAGAACCTTGTGATCTCCCAGGGGCTTCTTAAATATTATTTCTAGATTCGGCGCAATTTCCGACGCTAAATCCTTAAATATACGAGCGGGTATTTCATCGGACCCTGAAGATACGAGTATATTATAATATAGCCATAATATTTTTCAGCAAACTTTCTATTGCATTATATGAAATTTCAATTTCGGATATTGGTTGTCCGGAACGATTTGTTTAGCCATCGCAGACATTCGGTAAGACATTGATGAGGACGATTTGGAAGAAGGAATTTTACAAGTTAGCCTTTTGCAAACTGCTGATTACTCTTATGCCTTTATCACTTTTATGATATTTTGATCTTTTATTTTTCGTGGAAAAAATGACATCTTAAATTTATCTATTCTACACATAGTCTCTCTCTAATTTTATTGATCTCTCCTACTGTAGTAAGATGGGGGCAATAATGTATTTTTAACGTCACTGCTAAAGAGAAATCCTTCGAATTTACGCAAGAGATTTAATATGTTATTTAAATTTCTTTCTATGAGTGATTCTCAGTCTAGCTGCTCTAATATTTTGAATACACTGCGAAGTTTATCATAACAGTGTTTTACAAATCTAACTCCTCTACACTGCACGCGAGCCAATTCGGCAAGTGTACTGGCATAGCATACATTTTACTTCTACATAGAAATGAAACACATCTGTTTTATCTCCTCTCCCCCAACTTCCCTTGTATGATTCCCCAAATTTCGCCTTTTCTCCAACTCAGTATTTTACCCGAATCTTTTGCCTCTTCAACATTCTTCAGAGGTGTAAAGAAATTTCGGCCGCATAAAATAATCAATAAAGGGTTTTTTTTCGAAAGACGAGCGGAAGGAAAACCCCTCTTCCTCTTAGCTTTCTCTTATTTTCCATCCGTACGCATCCCGTCTTAAGATGCATTGCCCTCCTTCCCCGTCAAATGGCTGTCTTTCGAGATCCGCTCAAGCAATTTCCACTCGCGTTCCATTCCCATCTCCGTCCCTCCCGCCTCCACCCCATCCTAACCCATTGCTCCCCTCCGGGTTCCTGGGTCTTTTCTAATTGCTTTCTCGAATTCCCCTTCCCTCGTCCGCAGTCCTTGTTTCCAAGCCGTCTCCTCGTATTTGGAGATGGGTCTAATCGCAAATCCACTGCGTAGAAGGGCGAAAACCTATAAAACACGTTCATCGAATCTCCACACACTGCCTTGTATGGGTTATTTCTTTGAAAAGGGAATTCAAATATCTGATTTTTCGATGGATATTACATGCCCGGTTTCTCTAACATTGCAATTTGTAATAAATCTGTGGATATTCCTTGATAAGCCCACACTTTAGGCGTATAAACTAGTCCTTTTCTATCTTATAAAATAACTGGAAAGGAATATAATTATCATTTCAACTTCTTGTTTTTAACTACCTGCCACTGCTTATAGAAATGGATTTCAGTTCATATGCTAGGGTACAATCCTGACACATATAAGCCTAAACATATAAGCAATCGGCTGCTGAGATAAGTTTAGAATCCTAGTATCCGATCAAGTATTGTGTAAAATTTCATCTGATGCAGTTATCGGTAGACTTATTTCCCGTATGAAGAGTTTGACGTTTTGTGGTTTCCTGACAGGGGTCACATGGGAAGGAATCTATCCAGCCACCCTAAATGATTAGATGTCATAGCGTAAATAGGAAGCCATTTGAACCTTTAGGGTTACTAGCGTAGCTCTATTTGACCAACAATAACTACCAATCTGTAGACGCCCCCATGTAGTCCTATCCTAACCGCATAATCTTAGTTTTATTTGAAGTATTTTCATCTCATACCTATCGCAATGAATTTCCAATTCACTCAGCAATGCTTGCAACCCCTTGGCTGACTGAGCAACTAATGCTTGGTCATCAGCAAACCTAACCGATTTTACGAATTCCCCTCCGACTTTCATTCCTACCTCCAGTTCTTCCCATGCCTCTTTAATCATTTCCTCCACATATACGTTGAACAGTACCGGTGACAATGGGCAACCCTGCCTTACACCTCTTCCTCACACTGCCCATCCGGACTCTCCGTTCCCCACTCGCACCTGAGCAGTCTGAGACATGTACAGGTTGCGGATCAGTCTCCTGTCCCTCCAATCCATTCCTATTTTCTGCAATACACGCATCAATTCTTCCCGATTCACTCTATCAAACGATTTTTCGAAATCAACGGAACAGGCAAATACGTCCTGATTGTATTCTATATTCATCTCGATTAGTGATCTCATTACTGCAATGGCATCACGTGTAACTCCGTCATCCCCTAAGTAATCATTTACCCTTCTCTCTATCCTTTTGTTGATGATACTGAGAACATCTCTAGCTGCGTGGGATATCAAACTTAGTGTTTTGCAGTTCTCACATAATGCTGCGTTTACTTTTTTTGGAATGGGAACTAACACTGATCTGACGAATTCTTCGGGCCAAATTTCTCCCTCATAAATTCGACGAATTAGTCCATGAAAACTCTTCCTCCCATCTTTTCCTGAACATTTAAGTAATTCCACAGCTCTACCTTCACAACCTTATTAGATTTAATTTCCCTCAATGTCCCTTCCATATCTCCGTCGATTAAGTTTGGACCTCAACCGTCCACATCTACGTCGTATTCTCCCTCAATGTCTAACCTGGCTGACCTAATGTACCATACAGTTCATCTATATACCTGTATTCACTCCATCTCTCTTGGATCATTACTGTGTCAACTAATATTTTTCCCGACTTATCTTTGAATATTAATACAGATTTTTCCATATGAATATGGCATCACAATGCCTACGCAGTGCATGCTACAACATTCCCCGACATGTTTTGCTGTTTTATCAAGCTCCCATTCTTTGTCCCTCTCGGAGGGGGTGATGTCTAATTAGCGGGATGTCACATTTTCTGTGAATTTAGAGGTGGTGACCATGATTTACATATCCATTAATTGACAGAAATTCCCCTTTCTTACTTTCCATGACCTGTTTTGGTTGGCTGTAGAAATGGTTGTGGTTCATTTTTATTCCCTTCTTTTTCGAGTAACAAAAAACTTTTTCAGTGATTAAAACTAACACTTGTTTTGATTTAATTTTTCCGCCAACATTTGTTTTAATGTAGTTACTCATTTTTTTGAGTATTTTAATGCATGGTTATTCCATTCTCGTAACCATTTAAACACTATTCCTCTACCCATCCCACCTGGCAATTGGACCCCCTACCAAACATCATTTTGGTGGATCGTGGGGTACTGATGTAGATTCTTACCTTTGCTTTCATGAATATTTCTTGTTAATTTTGTCAACTAATGCATTTCAATCAATTTAAGAACTGCCTTATAAGTATTACTTGGATCATTTTTTCGTCACCTTTGAGTTTACTTATAGGGATAAAATAGTTCTGAAACTGCTGAATTTTTTTATTTTGTTGATTCAGTTGTCGTAAATATTGGCTATAAAATCTCATTTTTTTCCAAATAAGGAATGCCTACACATGAATTCTCCTAAAATATCTATATTTTTATGCCTCATTACCTATCCTTTTATATGATAGTGTTGTGACAATAGGGATTACGAATACAATTTAGATGGTGAAACCATTCCTAAGCGTTATTTTATGAGAACCTGATGTAATTTCAAGGACTAAGGTGATTAATATTTATGCTAGTTTTTCTGCCGAAAGATTTTTATAAACTCTGAAGTACCATTCACATTTTTAGATTAAAGTGACGGATGTCACTTTAATCTAAAAATTTGAATGTGAATACCCATTTGTTACGTGTAATATTTTTTAGGAAATTGAGTTAATCAATCAGGGAATATATTCCGTTTTTCATGGATTACTTGTTATTGACTTAGGCTCAATAGTTTCCAAGAAAAGTGTTGTGAACTATACCCGTCAGCTGCTCGTAAATTATTAAAAGGTCAATATAGTTATTTTTCACATGAGTGGTAATTTTTAACTCGTTAAGAACCCACGATTATTGCGCCGAATTTTGGTCATCACTTTTTTTTCCCGTTTACACGACATCGGATATATTGTACATGCTCACTACTACATACTAATTGCTTGAAATAAGAAATAAACCACGACTGTGACGAATCACCTTCTTCCTTGCTACACCCACGCCTTCGTTTTTCTCCTGAATCCCCTCTTGCCCCCGCTCCCTCTTAGCCGTCCCATCTCTCTCTCTCAATATGACCCGTCTCTTTTCAACTCCTCCAATGACCCACAATTTCCGTAATCCGAATGCCCCTCGTCCTTCCAGCTTCCGCCAGGGACGCGCGCGGCCGAGCGCTTCGCGCCTCTCTTCTTTGCCGTCTGGAATTTCCTCCCCGTCTGTCTCGCCATTATCTTTCCCCTTCCCTCCTTTTCTTTCTTGGGAGCCCAATCCCCCCCCTCCGCGATTTTTTTTGTCTCCATGGAAACCCATTAGCGTTACGACTTATTGCTCAACCCTTCCCGCCGTTTTCCTATCTCGTTAATTGCGCACCGCTCGCCGTGAGTTCCCTTCCTTTATGCCCCAAATGATCATTTCCCTTTTATCACCGAGGTTCTATTTTTGATCCGTCCCATCAGGCCGCTTATTATGAGAGCCCGTCAAATACGTTCCTTTTCAGTCTCGCCGCAATCCCCCGAGAAACAAAGAAACGCGGTTATTTTCTCAATTAACGTCTTCTTTAAGTATTTGTGTTCGAATTAGAGCGTTTTTATAATGGTTTAAAGTGTTCTTTCCTGTTTCCCACTCGTTTTTGCGAATTTCTTATGGTTGCTGTTCCCCCTTAACGTAGTTTTCTCCCTATTTGGCAACAGAAGTAATTGAAGACAGGTTAACATTCAAGCAATACTATGCATTCTTTGTTGAAATCAATTAGCAAAATATTTTGTAATTTCATGAATAACTTATTGATAGAGGCTGGAAAGTAACCTCCTTGGTTGTGGTATATCCCTTTAACTTTGGGATACTCAATTGTAACGTTAGATAAAGGGAATTCAAGGAAAATCTTGGATGCATTAGGAAAATAGTAGCTTGACTGATAGGAAAAAATATGAAGAGATTGGGTGGAAGGAGTGGATATAAATATTATGTTAATCCAAGAATACGAAAAGTGTGCATTTGTATAACAATTTAAAAATTATGCCTGTCCAAAAGAGCGATATCCTCATTTAGGCCGAAAAATTGACCATCAAACACAAGGACACAATTTTAAGATAATCAAGATTAAAAATCAAACGTGAGCAACACAGTACTTTTTCTTGCAAGATTTTCTTGCAAAGAACAGATATATAAGAACAATATTATTCATTACACCGTTCAATGTTACTTACGACTTCACTCAGGTCAACTTAATTTTTTAATGCATGCCACCATCAAAAGCAGTCTCAAAATCATCTACTCTTCCAGTTTAATTTTGAATATACGGATCAAACTCAATTTTAGCTAGCCAGCTTCATAAGTAACGTATACAATTTTTAGTGCCGCCTTTAATAATTTCAAAAATTGAAAACATTTTTCTGTAATTATGGTTAGGTTTTTGTTCATAATTTTACGAATATCATTAAGCTTTAGCAAATTGTGCTAATCGTTTTTAGGATTGAATTTCATGCCATGTTTAGCTTCGTATTTAGTAATTTTTTCTCAATTATTTTTCATTTATAGGTTTAGGAATACAGTGCTAGCTTTCTTAATATTAACCATAATTTGTTTTGATTTAGCATAGAGTTAAACTAAGAATCAAGCATTTTAATTGTTTTTATAATTAATAGTGACAGTTGTTGTTTATTTCAATATTTGCGCATGTGTGATAAAATAAATATAAATTGCGAATCCCAATTTCGTTTGCAAAATCGACATCATCATTAGGGTAATTCGAAGTAATTTTTTTACCGTAAGTAGTCTACTTACTGAAGGTAGAGCTGTAATGGACCCTTCAAAGAGAATTGCAAACCCGTTGCAGACTTACTAACTTACACTTCGTCATCCACGAATCTTGGCCTACTTCGATTCTGACTTTCAGCAGCCCTCCCCTCATGTTTCCCGTTTCCTTAGCATATCTTGCTCGTAAATCTGAAACATGAGTAAAAACAGATATTCTTTTCTCACTCCCCCTAAAAAAGTACTCATTTTTATACTTCTCCTGCTGTTTTAAAATCATACCTTTCTATTTCAATTTTTCTTTGACGACACCACTTGTTCAAGTTGAAAGAGCCAATGCCGTCACTTCCAGTGAGTGGAAATTGGCCAGCACACCTTCATCTTGTATTTTATAAAACATGATGGTAGTTATTAATTTTTTCGTCGCTCATAACAATGCGCCACGGATGTGATGCAAGGTCGGGACGACCTTCAACTACCTGTGTTGACAACGATATTGATCGTGTGCGGTCTCTTGTCCTTATCGACCGTCGAAAAACTGTTCAAATGATAGCTGATGAACTGCATTAAGGAAAATCAACTGTGCACACTATTTTAACCGAACATGATGGATAGATCCTTCACCATGACAATGCACCTGCACATTCAGCATTGATTGTTTGTCAGTTTCCGGCAAAATATTCATTCACCATCCTTGATCGTTCTCCTTATTTGCCAGATCTCGCCCCCTGCGACTTTTTCCTATTCCCAAAATGCAAAAATGTGATGAGGGGACATCACTGGGAAGATGTGAACACAATATAGCAAGAAACGACGCGAAAGCTAATAAGCCTAACTGCCGAAGACTTCCAAGAGCGCTTTAAATAGTGGAAAAGAAGATGAATACGTAAGTGCATAGCAACGAATGGAGAGTACTTTGAAGGGGACAAAATTGATGTAGGCTAAGTTTTGCAAAATAAAGTTTTTATGGCCTCTGTTCACGTATTTATGGTACAGGGTAGTATATTGAGTTCTCGTATCGACAAAAAAATCCTATCGCGAATCAGCATATAAAAGACACAGTAATGTGGAAAAACAGATAGACATCCGTTAAATGTCCGAATGATGTTTAATAAGACCTCAGAGCATAACTTTTCTTTGAAGTCCCTAAGTCTTATTTCCCCCTAAAAATGATACTCCCCCTTGTACAACATTTTCAGAAACTAAAATTAACCAGTCAGCGACTGTAGCCAAGATATTTAAATTAGGAACAATTCCTCCAGAGATTTCTTGGGAGTTGATGACAAATAGTTTACCCGAATTTATATCGCTATGAACATCCAAAACGTGATGCTTTTCTGCAGGTCAATCAGCAAATGGGGATCATTTGATTTGATTCCAAACCTTGTTGTTACGACCAAAATTACGCTATATACTATAGCCGGTGAATTTTGGTAAAAATGGCATTTTTTTTGTTACCTGTAGATCTGATAACGATAAGCCAAACTATAATAATTAACCCGAAGGGAGGTTTGATTACGATGGGGAAAAAGATGAAGGTAAGAAGTCCTTCTGAAGAGAGTGATCGTGTCTCTCTTCCCGCTACTCAGTATTCCGCAAGCACTCATTTTTTTGTGTGAAAAATACTTTTAAATTATTTAGTTACTCATATCCTCCGTCTGACGATAACCCCTAACTCACCAAATTATTGATAGATATCGAAGGAATCCTTCGCCGGTGATTAGTGGCCTAGGAAAGACGTACATATTTAATATACGAGTGAATTTCAATCCATAGTTCTCATAACATCGTTCAGTCTTTGAATCAGTGATCGTTGATGTTTATTATGATCTATACTCTAGTTTAGAACGAATCTAATATTGGTGAGAAATTATCTTAAGGTAATCGTACGAATGAACTCAATACGTCTAATATTTGACTATCAATCCACGTACCTACCATTTATGTAGGTCAGGGGAGATTGAAATTCTTGATTCTGTTTCCTTAGTGAACTCGTTACCCACTCCACTATCCCGGTAGAAGTGTATGTATAAACCCTCTTGTAATTCTGTTTACTTTTAGAATAATCAGAAGCTTAACTAAACCAGAAGTATCCTAAGCCCCCTTTATTTATTGGGTAATTTCTTTAAAAGAAATGTTGGGGCCGCGTTTCCCCCGTTAACTAATACAATCAAGGAAAATACGGATTTTCGAGCAGATGGAATAACGATCGCCTATTATGGCCTATGTGGGGCGCCATTAATCAGAGTCGGACAACTAGCTTGGCATCAGGATTTGAACGTGATATATGATGGCATTGTGTTAATTATTCTTGGATTATAGGTGGTTATCAGCTGTCTGATCGAATGATTTACTGATTATAATAATTCTACTTTTGGACACACTCGTAATATGGGCCCTTCTTCCATCTGAGAAAGTAAGCCATCCAAAAATACGAATATTCCTCATGTGAAAAAGTTTATCCGTCATCGGATGCAAAATCATTTGAAATGGAAGAGTAAATACCTCGTTATAATCTCGAGTAAAAATTATTACTTCATAATTTGTATCTTTGTACAGAGTGCGTTGTTTCATAAATCCTTAGTATATGCCTATTTTTCAGGGACTACAAGAGCTTGACTACCTATTTAGGTTATGCGGTTTTATTACAATTCCTTGCCCTACAGACACTGTGCAAAATTAAGATGTGGATGTTGTGCATTATTCTTTAATTGAAAGAAATAATAAGTACGAAATACAAGAAAGAATTCTGTCAGTGAATGAAGATATCAATTCATAATTACATTGAACGTGTTTGAAAGTAAAAATTTATAATAAATTCTTATTTATTTATATCTTAGAATAATTTGAAAACAATTATATATTTAATGTCACACAATGATGATATCATTTGACTTTTAATGTTTTTTAGGTGTAGAATGAATAGTAGTTTGAGAATGATTAGCACATCACATGCGCAATTAAAACATTTATTCAATGAAAAAACTCACTGATATCAGTCCACTAGTCCAAATGTCTAAAGTGAAATTAGTCGGCAGTACAAATCTTTTATATGGAAACGCAAAGTCTCATGCGTTACTTCCTTTTAGCTTCTATCAATATGATGAACTCAAATTTCATATATTTTCAATTTTTAGATGTTCAATTTTTTAATTTTTCCTTAAGCATGTCACATACACGTTTTATATTTTATTACATTAAATATCTCATATTGATTCATTTTTCGTTAATCATCTATCATCAGGTGTAATACCGAATAAGTGGACTCACTCGAAAATGTTACTTGGGGTTCAACAGAGAGAACTTGAAAGCATTGAGACCAGAGGCACACATTAGTTAGTGAATCTTGGAAGACGGAAATAAAGAAAATAGGCTCTACAAACCGGAATCATGATTAGAGTAGCCTATCAACTTGATACTTAAGTTGGATCAGAATCTAAGCCACCTCCTTTAGACGGTGCAGCCTCTTGGAGAAGAGAGGTACATTCGATCCGTTATTATCCAGTTATCGAATTAAATTGAAATTTCTGTTCTGGTTTTAATCAACTTCGTCCATCTTAAGCTGTTAATCCTGCAGACGTCGTGCCAGAGCGGTCGGACCTTTAAACCCCAAGTTCTCAGGATGTTCCGAGACAGTACCGAATGCGACCTTCTTCCACCCTCTTCTCTCCTTCCTGTCCCTCCTTTATCCCTACCTCACCTCCTTCTCCCTTCCAACCCTGACCGCTTTGTTTTTGGAAGGGACGCCGTCGCCGCCGGGGGCAGTGAGTGGCCATTTCAATTTGTCCTCTTTTCAATTAAAAGAGGGATCGCTGCTGCGACAGGGCGCGGAGGCGAACGATCGATGTCCTCGCCGACCCCAAAGAGGGCAGCGCTCTTGAAATGGAAGCACTTGGGGTGACGCCGGACAGCAGATCTCCACTCAACTCTCGAGCTTCCTTGCGCCCCACGTACGCAAGTCTTAACGTCCCCCGTGTATTTAAGAGCAAACAAAAGACCGTTTGCCCACGTGGAGAAATATACCATAATTATCCTTTTCAATCTGGGGCTTTGGGGGCGTTGGTTTGCTTCGTCGTCAACAACAATGTGCGGCCTTTCCTATGCCTGACGCAGAAACGCTTTGTTAGTTAGGCGTCATCCAAAGTTATCTGGGGACCTGAAATGTTTACAACTGACTAAGATAGAATGAGCGAGAGATTTTCAATAATCATTTTATACAATCTTCGTTAATTTGGAAAATTTTTAATGCTATGTGAAACTCAAAATGCGGTGAAAATAAATATTATAACTCCATTACTCCACTTTTTTTCATAACCTTTTCTTTCTCAAGGTGTGGCATCATCAGGAACCGCAAATATGAATTTTTAGACTCTATGTATATTTCTTCCTTATACTTTATACATAATCTCCCCAGGACGTATTCAAGAGAGAATTAAAGGATAACATATAAGGTTCCTTAGGTTATTAGGAAATGTTGCGGACAATGAGAAAAAGAATACTTGAACGGAGGAGTAATCGATAGACGTGTGAAAAAGGTTGGTGGGATGCTGGAGAACATGATACAGGCAATAAGAATAAGACGGCAGGGAAGAGATGATGAGATAATGGGAAAGGTAATAATTTGAACGGCGTGAATGATAATAATAAATGCAATTTTGAAGGTAGAGTACTCGTATTGAAAGAAATCCACTGCTGTAAATATTTGATTGAGAAATGCTTGTATATTAAATGCAAACTATGGAGAAAAGTATTTTGTAACCTATGAATACGTATTTATAAATTATGGGGTCACTTACTTACAAAAATATTCATAGGGAAAACACGCGTTGGTATTAAAGATATTTAGATATATGTGTTAGGAGTTATTGGAGCCTCGATGAAAAAGATCATTTCGTAAGCTTACTTATTAAACTATTCCACTAATTTAACTACGGCTTAAATGGACTAGTATAATTGAAAACGCAGTCGCAATCCGTTAAGAAGTACGAATAATGGAATTCAATTATAGTATAAAGCCAAGAGATGTCTCTAAAAATTCAATAGAAATATAATTTAATGGGCTCAATTTTAATGTTATATACTGTCTAGTAACTTGCTAAAAATATTTTTCTGAAGTTCCTGAACCCATGAATCTGACAATCGGTGACCATTATTAATCACTATTACACCCGATCTATGAGACCGCTTTTTATTCAGACTTACTTTTTAGATTCCTCGAAGTAGTTTAGTTTTTCCAAATAAATCTACGTTCCAACCGATTTCCTGTGCCGATTTCGTAGCACCGTATGCGAAAACTAACACGCTTTGCCTAAAACAAAATGCTGAGAATTATGAGATTCAATGTAGAAAATTTAGTATTCAATTCAGTTTTTAGAGTTATTGGCCTTCGATTTTTCTCCTTTTTCATTTCTTTCGAGCTGCACGGAAGACATCGATTATCTTGTCCATGAGTATGCCGATTTAAGACGACCAATGTTCCTTGAAATATTAGAAAATATGCCTTTCTTCGATTGGAAAATGAGAAAGGAAACACTTAAGAACATTTGGCAATACGAGAATCACAATTTTGTACAAAAGAAGAATTTATATTTACTCCGGAAACAAGACAGATGAAATGTTAAGGTGCATAATACGAGCTATTTTAATACCTCGTACGTACCCACGCACATACTATTTTCTTCTTCCTTTATATCATAATGCACGGAAAATTTTGAATCTTTGTCAACTATCGGTTATTAATTGTTACTGTTACTCTTTATAGTTTATACGGGTCGCGAAAGACAATAATTTGGAAATTTCGTCAGTAACTACTAGGGTAGGCTGAAAACTAATGCACACATGCTTCTAAACCACAAAAAAATTTATCTTTATAAGCAATCCTGGTGGAATATGGAAGTAACATTCCCCTCAACACGCATGCGCAGGTTTGGGGTAGTTACATTCATCCAGTGTAGTTTGAGAAGCGGATGTATGGAGACGTGTTGTAGTGCTATGTCAACGTAACTTTTCTCGAATCCAGGACTTGGCAGCTGCCTTCACCTCATCGTCCGAGGTGTAATGAATAACCTTCAGGTGTCTCCTGAGTCGCAAGGCGCAAGATCGGGGGAATTAAGAGGGTTTTGTTTGTTCTCGTCTGTGAGACGGCGTAGTACCCATCGTGCACAGATTTTACGGTATCCCAATTGTTCAATAATGAAGTCGACACGTTCCTTGGATATTCCAATATGGTATTTCATACTCTTTTGAGTATTTTGCCGTTCATTTTCAATCAAATCTTCGACGAATTTGCGATGTTTATCGTATGTGGCAGTGATCGGACATCCGCTGCGTGTTTCATCAAGAATTATAACTTTTCAGGCTCGCAACCACAAAATTCGACTACCCATCGATTAACAGTTGACCTATCAACACCATCGTCACTATAAACATCTTTAAGCGTCTTTAAAAGGATGAATCTCAGTGTGAGTCACTTTTTCTGCAGATAAAAATTCGATAACTGCACGCTATTTACCGCGCGTTGACAAAGAACTAGGACTCGCCTCCATACTTCCGCTTCTCGAAATACACTGGATGAATGAAACGACCTCAAACTTGCGCATGCGTGTTGAGGGGGACTGTTACTTCCACATGCCACCAGGAGTGCTTCTGACCTTTTAGTTTGTGGTCTACAAGCTGTGTGGATTAGTTTTCAGCCTACCCTCGTCTATAGAGCTACTAAAAATACCGTTCATTTCCGTACATCGATTTGTATCGTAAAAATGAAAGTTGTAATGGAAACTTTTATGAGTGCTGTTTTCATTCCTACCTAATAAATTGGATCCATAAAGAAACACTCCCTTACGAAAGCCATCGTGTTTTCAAGGGAAAGTTAATGCTGGATATATATCATACGCAAACCTGCATTTCTGCCGTTCTCTCTCCCTCTTCTCATTGAAAATTGGTTCTCTTAGACTTCTCTACATTCCATTTGAGTCCCATTCGACTCCGTAAGGGTTCGCAAAGATTCCTTCCTCTTTGTTAGCATTATATCCTTCCACATACATGAGCGAACCTTTGCTTACCCTTTTCACTTCTAGAGTCCGACCCCTACGAGCATCACGTTTCTATTACGCTCAGTCGGGTACGGCGGCAGGGAATTTTTCCAGCGGGAATAAAGCAGAGTATTCTTTCATGACTTTCAGTGAAAGCAAAAGGTTGTGTTTGTGGGATTTTGCGTAAAAAAGAAGAGAGTAGTGGAGGGAGGGAACGGCAGCAATGATCACGTTTTCCTCGTCTGGAGCACTTCTTCTCCTCTCTCTCGGGGCGCCCCCACTAGATAACAACCTCGATGGACTTTTCTAAATTTTATTCCTCGCCCATCTCTCGACGGTGAAACTCCCTGAATAAGAGAAGTCTTGCCCGAAAAGGGATTGCGTTGTCCCCAAAACATTTACTCTCGCATCTATTTCACAAGTTCGTTTCTGTGTGCCAGTAGCAATTCCAATCTCAACTACATAATTCTTTTTTTCGCATTTATGATTAATTTTAAAACTTTTAATGTATAGATTTAATTAGGGTAATGAAAAGAAAATTCTGTTCTAATATAGAATTTCTCCGCAACCCCTCTATCATTAGGGACATTTTTAAAAAGAGACGTTTCGGGCGTGATATGGAGGAATATCATGGCATTCAGTATGAAATTTTATTTTGTGGAAAATTGCTATTTTTAATGTATTAAATTACAAAGGGAAATTTTTGTCAACCCGTGTTAATCGATATCCTACGGTTAAAAAGAAACAAGTCATATGTGTCTTTCGTGAGTAGGAACAAACTAAAGTGATGTTAGATGGATCTTATGTATAAATATTTTGTCCTAATTCATATGTCTTGTAGAAACGATACGATGTAAATAGGCCACCGTGCAAAGGGTGAATCAATCAAAGGTTAGCCATTTAATCCATCAATGTCTTATATATGCGATAAGTTTGAGCTGAATGTAACCCGCAAATTAAAAGACAAGTTATAAAAATACTTAATAATATTCGAAAATTATTCTATTGAAGTATTTCGTATGACTGCCATTCTGTTCCATTTTGATTACTTAATAGTCTATTAAATTTTATTTACTCCCACTTTCTCTCTTAAGCATATTTATTCCAAAATTTCAATTTCCCAAAAGACATGTTTATCTATTACCAAGCAGCATAACAAGGTCATTTGATCAGTTAAAAAATAATGTTATTCAGTCTTTGCCAGAAAAGGAATATATTTGGAGGATATGTTGTGCCAATTGATATTAATGAATCTGTTATGAATAAATTTCATTATCTCTGTAATTATTCCCTTTTTCAAAAAGTATGGTCTTCAAAGAAATTATGATAATTTATCGGTATGATTATTTTTTTGCTGTTTGTAGTCCATACCAATTGCCTCTAGTTTCTTGCACATCTTGTTAAATTCCACGTTGTTGAACGCTTTCTCCAACTCCACGTGTGCCACATGATATAATGACTTTTTCACATGTACTTATTTTTCGACCAGTACCCTCGTATCAAGTTTGCCTCTCTTGTTCTTCGGCTTTCCTGATTCCGAATTGGTTCCCCATATTTTTTCTTTATGCTTCAAAATAATACATTAAAGTTTAGAGGTCGAGAAATAGGGTATTTATAAATGCATGGTTTTCATAAAAAAGTGTCTGGAAAACTTTCGGAAAAGTAGATTTCTTTCAAATGTTGATGCAAATTCTTCAAAGTACGTACATCCCGCGGTCGTCGACAAACTTTTCTAGTGGTTATTCCACGACTCGAAGGCTCACCGCTAGGTGGATTCCGGAAGGTCCTTAAGGGTATGCGTTCAAGCTTCTTTGACGGCACTTAGGCTCCCATGGTGGTGTCCTTTGAGGGAGGATTTCACTTTTTGGAATAGGTAAAAGTGTACTGGTACCAAATCGGGCCTAAAAGAGGGTTGGGAAATTGTCACGATGCAGTTGCAGAAGGTCGTTGCTAGTAGTTACCCAAATCTTCTCTTGGTCGTACGTCAAAACCATTGGGAAGAGTTTAGCGAGGTCTTTCGCATTGCCAAATTTTCAGTGACAACGGTGTCATCTAAGAAATGCCAATTAATAGTCTACGATCATGTGCATGCTAAACCTGAATTCTGAAATCAGCACTCCACATACACTTCAGAAAAATTGTTACCGGTTTTTTAAATACAAATATTGTAAGTAAACGGTGCTAGTAAAATCGAAGAAAGCGAATACTTATTCCAATGTACTATCTACCAATGTATCTATATTCTTTGGGCTCTAATCCTAGGAACCTAAGGCGAAGAATTGTGTTCGGCAAAGAAGCTTTCACAAGAAGGAAGGAATTGATGACAGGGACGTAGACCAAGGATGTTAAGAAATGACTCGCCAAATGTTGATATGTGGCGTAATAATATACGGTGCGGAAATGTTTGCAGAAGCAGGGGGATAGACGTAGATTGAAGGCTTTTGAAATTTAGGTGTGGAAGAGGTGAAAGAGATGGACCGAATGGAAATAAAATAAGGAAGAGCTAGATATGGTGAGCGAGAGGAGGAGTTTTTTGGGATAAATCCTAAGGAGGCAAGAGAGACGGATGCAGAGCATTTTTATTGGCAATGAGACGTGGAAGACAATGACAGAGGGGAGAATTTTAGGCAAACGAAGAGGGGGTAGAATTATAATAGAAATATTGAATGGAATACAAGGAGGAAGTACACGGAATCGAAGAGCGGCTTGTTGTAGAGAAGGATGCTGGGTTGTGTTTCGTTGGGAGAAACAAGATATTCAATTGGTAGTTGTCTCCACCAAAAACTTACCTTAACCGGTAGCTTAGCTAATAATAATAATAACGGACAGGTTTATTAACATAAATACTCTTTTTCTCATTACTTTCCATGAATAATATATTTCAAAACCATAAAAATCTCAAAGAAAAACTTTCATTGTACTAGATGAAAAAGATTTCGCACCAATCGGTCGAATGTCCCAATAAGCCGATTTCTTTTTTGCTAAAAAAGTTGCTCAACAAGTGGCCTCCTTTGTTATTTCATTACTCGGCTTTCCTCAAATTCCCTTGCTTGAAGGAACCATCTATTGCTTGGGTCAAGGATCGACCCAGAATACGATTAAAGAGACCCACTAATACGCATTCTTACTACAAATTTACCTCGGTAACCACGGTATGCCGATTATACGGGTTCATATCCCGTCAAAATTATGATATGGCCCAAGATACAAATAATTTTGCCTAAGAGGGATCTAAAGTAATTCCAAAATGAAATTTGAATTTTTTATATTGAATATTGTGGTTTATACTGTCAAAGGATATAATAAAACTATGTGAAACATTTTGAATGACGGAGGAATATTAAAGACCGTAATAGAAAGGAGAATGTTCGGCAGGCGAGAGAGGAAGATGAAGACATTCTGTATTTTGGATGGAATTAAAGTATGCTGAACGCATGCTGAATTAATGGTTTTATTGTAGTACAGCTGGTCAGATTGTGCTCCGTATGTTAACGTATTTAAACGTAGCGCAGGCTAATCTACCGAACTCTACTGTAAAACGCATGTTATCAGCATTAAAATAAAAGAAGCGGCGCTTGAACGTATTATTTACATCTACATTATACCCCATAAACGTGTGGCGGGAGGTGTTAGGCCGCCACCCGTAAAAGAACAAACCCACATGTAAAACCAATATATTCATGCAAATCTACACCCACAGAGGCGTGTATATATATATATATATATATATATATATATATATATATATATATATATATATATATATATGCATATATATATATATTCATGCAAAAACTTTTTTAACTTACACTCATGGAGATGTATACTATCAACTAACTTAAACCTGCACCTACGTGTGTGGTAAAAATCTATCCAATACAGTGCAAATATATGATGGAGGAAGTCTTAATTCGAAACAAGAGTTAATTCACCTATTGAATTAGTATTTTCAATGCGAAAAAAGGGAATAAAAATGAGCCTCAATCATTTATGCGACAGACATCCAATCATGAAAAGACAGGTCATCATAATTGAAAAGTAAGATGGGGAAATTCTACTATCCCATGGGCATACAACTCATCGACTCGGCCCCTAAAGTAACTGCTAGAGAACGTGACACACCGCAGTAGGCAGGCTTGAGGAGTCGCCCCCTCCTCCAACAGAGAGAGAAAGGTAAGGGATGGAAGAAGAAGCTTAAAAGCATTAAAGAAAGGCAGCCACCATTGTACCGAGCACTAGAGTCATTGAAATGGCACTCCCATGCGTTCTGGCGAGAAGGGATTTCGAAAAAATACACGAGATTGGTGAGAGTGTAGGGTAAAACTAATTATTCCACTAGACGCTGTGGGTCGCAAGTAGTATTTTTGCTATCCCTAGCCCTACAGTAGCTATCCCGTATTGTAAGTGGGAAAAATTTAATTTCCTTTCGTCAATTATCCTTTGATTTCCTTCCAAAAATATATTGGAGTTCATAAAATTAAGTGTTAACTAAAATTATTTAATCTTGAAGATAGAAATATGTGTGGTATCTACCTCCTTACCCACATGCCTTGCGCACCAACTCAGTAAGAGAGAATTTTATTTTCCCCCGAATGCACTCTGTTTTCTTCTTCCCAAACCATTTGTCCTTTCGGTCCATCAACACCTTTGCTCCACCCGAGGGAGAAAACAATTTATTTGGACAGAAAAAACCGCTAAAAACCCTACCTCCTCCCTCGCCTTTAGTCCCGACGTGTGCTTCTATTTATTAAAGGCATTCGGCTCTCCTCGCACGCCATCCGACTCTCAGACTTAAAGGTATTACCACTTCCCGGTGGCGTGCTGCGGAGAATTAAGCGCTCATCTCGCCACTCGCACGGCACAGGAGGCCACTAGGGGTACCCCTCCTCCCGCGCAGTTTGCCACGCTGCCCCTGCCTCGGCGCCTCTCCAGTGTAAGCAGCGGAATGCCACCCTCCCCGAGGGAATCAGCGAGAGGTGTACCAAATACACGCCGCTCTCCAAAATCCCTCACGCTCGTTTAATGATTCACGAAAGGCACATCCGTGAGATTCCCTCACTCTCTTGCAAAGAGCCGACTATTTATCCCCCGGAAAACATTTCGTAGACAACGTTGTTATATTTTAAATTCTGCCCTTGTGGATGTGTCTGGTGACGCGGCTCCTCAGTTGGTAGAGTTTTGCGTTTCTTGGTTGAAATCCTAGGGTTCAAATCCGAACTGATCCTTCTGGGTGACTCCTATCGGATTGGACTCCTATTCCGAAACTTTGAGGGAGGCCGTGCTTGGAAAAGGGAAAGGAACTCTTCGTATTCCTTCCTGGCTTGGTGAACTACACAAGCTACCCATTAGCATGGGTAGGCTTTTTAACTTTGTGGAAGTGAATCGCGGGAAATGAAACCTTGCACAGATCAGTTCTAAACAAAACGGCACTAGGAAAGGAAACAAATTATACTAATTGACCGGGAAGGTAGTCCTTATTTTACCTAACCTTTGTTTTAATTTTCATCTGATTATTAGCAACCCGTCATGCATGAGCAGACAAGTATTACTCCCTAGAAACCCTAGGTTTCCTTCATTGAATTACTCAATATTTATTGCCAGCTAAAAATTAAGCAACTCGTAAATTTGAGTGTGCATACTTGGATTGGAATCATCTCTTGCAATACATATCCTAGATGTGGCTGGCAGAATATCAACAAGGGAGTAAATACAAACTCATCAATATGAGGTGAGCTCTACATACATTCATCGAACAAACCAACCGCTCAGCCACTGTGGTTGCTGAAAATGCAATTTCAAAAGAAATCTGTATAATTTATTTAACCGATTTCGATTTGACTTTCCATATCTTTTATACTTATCAATGACACTTCATTTTTATTGAGATGGAGTAAATCTGATGCCGGCAGTTTTGAGATAGCGATTTGTCCTTAGGTATAGGGTATCAAAACGATACAAGATCCTATACTTGAGGCTCCACTGGCTCAGGGTATTTTGTTCCTCTCATCTCATTTCAAGGTGTAGTCACCATCTTGAGGTGTAGATTCACCTCTTGTGATGGATCATCTAGTATGTCCCCGTCTTCGTCATCACTCATCGGAGCACCCTTTCATTCATTTTCTTTTGCGATTTTTTCCTTTTCGTCATCATTCTCTCCGTATTCTTCTCTGTAGACGTGAAGTAGTTCCACTTATGTGCCCTGGGAGAAGTCGCCATTCCACAAATCTGACTCAATTAATTGTTTGTGTCCGTCGGAAAATATTGTGAATGAGCGTATTTGTTTGAGCTTGCCATTTTATGCACCCGAGGATTTTAAATTTAAAATATTGCGTTAAGAATATGAATTAATCATTTTAAAGATGCTCATTATAATATTGTTTTTAATACAATCATATAATATTCTACTAGAAGTGATTACATCCTCTTGCCGGAAATAACTCCAGTCTTCTAGGTTTCAGTTCTTCGACACGTTTAAAAAAAACTCAAGTGTGCTCAAAGGTGCAGTCGTGGCGTTTTAAAATTTAAAATTTTGTTGTATATATAAATTTTGAGAAAAACATTAGAACTCTCAGTAGTTAATCATTTTGTGATTGACAGTACATTTTTAAAAGGAGCATCCATTCTTGCGTTTAAAGTCAAATTAATTAGACATTTCTCGAAAAATTATACGCAGTGTATTGTAGAAAACACTTCGCCGCGGAGTTGTGTAATACGTCAGTCCTCGTGTAATTTCACTGCAATATTCGTCCATTTGACCATACACTTCCTACCGATTGGATTATCATTCGGCAAGTGATGCACGAGAAACATAACATAAGTTTTACTTTAGTTAATTAAACAAATTCTCTCTAATCAAGTTTTTAAGTGTGTGAAATATCAACTCCAGATTTTTACATTTGGATAGTATATGTATTTGTAAACACAAAATTTGTCGATTTTTTCAAAGATCACTAAAAATAAGTCTATTCCAAACAATATAATTCCTTGTTTTCTAAAACAGTTGAAAATTAATAATTACTATTTAATTGCAATTTCAAGCAATGTAGTCTTGCTACGAAACCACGATAGTGAACTGAATTTTGGTCGATAAAATTTATGAATATTTAAATAAAAATTCACTTCTAACCAGTACCTGTTTTCCCAGAATATTTCCTTATGCTTAATTTAGCATAAAAATCTTCAGTTTTTTCTTGATGTAAACTACTTAATAGTTTTTTTGTATTTATTATATCTGACCGAACTTCCCCTGCTTGTAAGACAGAATATTTACTTCCCTTCAAGATTTCCAAGCATACTTCGAATCCGCTTGCGTAACAAACATCAGGGACCTGCATGAGGATTAAGTGCGAGTACATTGAACGTAGTGAACTCACATTTAACCCTATTACTTGGAAGGGCAAGGAAAGATTTATGTTGTCTCTTAAGATATTTTTTTAGCACCGATTTCTTGAATGCAATAAAAGGGATCACAGGAAGGAGTAAATGGCCTAACTTTGTAGTTTTAATGTACATTTTTATATCTTTCGGCCGTGTTTTCGGAGCAATGACACATCTTCAGGGAATTCTTTTCATTTATAGATGTAGTCTTGCTACGAAACCACGGTAGTGAACAATAAAAATGCATGTGAAAATTACAAAGTTCATTCACTCCTGCCATGAAGGATATTTGCAAAGTTTTGCCTGAGACAGTGTTGCATGGAATAGATTCCCTTAGGGGACTCAAAGGCTATTATTTTAATTGAATAAACAAACCCCTAAGTGTGCTTAAACCCACGGGTAATCTGTTCAAACTGTTATTAGGAATTTTGGATTTTTTTCTTTTTAATTTTTACAAATACGGCTTTTCCTTCAATATTTAATTACTTTTATATGCTGTAGTCTGAAGGAAACACCCGCTGGGATTGAGGAAAATATATATAGTATTCCCCCAACGAGAAATTAAAACTTAACCGACTTAAATTTCAAATTATCTTTTCACTTAAAGCCGAGTTGAAAGCAAAGGTTCTCCCACAGGGAAAACTGGGGTTTCACTTTATCCTAGTGGATACCCAACAGGAGGAAATTCGCACCCTATAAAAAAAAGGTGCACACGTTCTAAAGAATTGGGAGCCATTCTCACGTGAGTCGTAAACTCCAATAACTTCATCGGGGAGAGAATTTAAAGTTCCTCATTTATTAAACATGGATTGGTTGTCTTTTGCCCACGTAATCGAAACTATTATATTTTTTATAAGAACTAATGACTTTAAAACAGGCTCATTTTTCACGTCCTTTCGAAGAAGTTTACAAAGTTTCACTTCAAATATCGATTCTTAGTTTTTTCGTAGTGCAAGTAATGTAAATAATGAGCCTACATAAAAAACTAAGTGTAAAATCGTTCTAACAAAAAGTTCAATTTCAAAGGGTAAAAATCATTCTCCTTGACTGTGATTCGTACCCGAATCCCTCGACACCCGGCATAGCACTTGAGTAAGTAAAGCTTCCGAGCCATCCTCTTACACTTTGTAAATCCAGCATTTTAATATACCATATTTTAGCATAACTCCGCTAAATATTACTGTCGCGGCATCTCCCACAGTTATTTGAATAAATTCTAACATATATTTTTCAAGATTAAGATATTAGGTCCTTCTTAATGTCAGGGCGTTAAAAAACTTCGTTTAAAAGAGACCAAACTTCACAAAAAAATTCAGTGCTATTCACCACTGGCGTATTACTCCACAACATCCATAGCTCAAGATTAAGAATGTTGCTCCATTAGTTTCCTTATTTTCTAAACATCCCGCTACAATGTTATGACAACCGTTTTATTTAATATTTTTAAACTTCCTTACGGTGGACATATATTTATTAATGTCTATTAAACTGTCATTTGTTGAAATCATGCCTCATTTCACGATAGCTTCTCTAAAATCCGTTAAATTTCAACATCCATTCGTTCCACGTTATGAGAATAAGATTCTCAAACCACGCAGTTTTAAAAAATGTACCTTAAAATGAGTACCTTTTCAAATAATGACAGATGATTCTCTGTTTTCGGCTTGATTACTGGAATCATTTTTTCCACGAGAACTTTTTCCAATGTTCCTCAAAAATTACTTAACATCCGCTGCAACTATAAAATATTACATTAATGCGAAAGCTAAGTATTGCGCATAATTGATGGATAAAATAATCAACGGCATGTGATTTTCTATTTTGTGTATGCATCCTCGAATACAGCAATATTATCACCCTTTAACGCGCAACATACATTTCTAAAAGTTGTATTTCGTTCTCGTGTCCAAAATTTCGTCACTAACCATGGAAAAGCTACAAATTGTGAATATTTTACTAAGTGATCAGTCTTCTGTTGTTTCGTTTAATTCATTTACTTACTTACAAAACCGCTTCTTTAAACCAATTATTTCCGAAAAAGTGTAACATTAATGAATCCTGCTCAAGCCCAAGATCCAGAGAGTGTAATTGGTGAGCCAATGCAAATTACATGTTCCTTTGTAAAGCGGGAAGCGTCTCAATAGAAAATTCGGGAATTGAAATGCAAATTGAGGGTTCTGTGTTGAATCAAGCCTATAGCTGCTCGCTTATAGACCGCGACGGGTAAGAAAAAAATCAGCGCGAAATTGAGCTTTTGGGCTCCAAGGGTATTAGTAATAGAACGTGATTACGTTTGAGCAATTACGCGCGATCACGGTAGTATGCTAGCATGCCTCACTAAACCTCGAATGCTCAAACATTATCCGACTTATCTCGGCGATATTCATAACGTTTTCAACGTTGATTTACAGAAAATGGTCGAATGATCAGCAGAGAGAAGAACAAAAGGAGGATTTCCGTCAGTAACTTCTGCGTTAGAGAATTAATTAAGCAATTTTTAGCACGTATAATGGTCAAAATACAATGGGAATAGAATGTATTTATATAAAAATTAAAAAAAAAATACAATCCTCATTCGATATCTACCGAAGATATCTGGGTTCAGTTTTATCTTGCCCTTCGTGTGATATATTAAGGTACGCGTATATTTGTGGTCTCACATTATTACACTTCATATTTCCCATCTAAGGAGGAATGACTTATGACGGACTACTCAGAAAACATAAATGTTTAATATATTCATAAATATTTCCATTATTTTTATTTCATTGCTTTAAGATTGTTTCTCAGGCGTCACTCCGTGAAAATACCTTCATTATAATAGAAGAATAGGAAATTAAACTTTCAAAATGCGGTTAAAACACTAGCAATGGCGACGGTATGTCATTATCATGGGGACTATTGCAGTGATAAAGACCTATAAAATAGCATACTGATCGAGATATGTTAATTTAAGTGTGACAATTTACTTGTTAAATTTATTTATCCATTAAGAGGTGGTTTTTTCCATTGATGACTAAATCTTCGTGATTTTTTCCTCGTTATCATTAATAAATTCATTGTTTTCATTCATTAACTATGTTGACATGAACTTATCTAAGTATTATAACTATTAGGTAATCAACCAGTTCAGGAACGTTTCTGATGGACACAACTACCAAATAATTCTTTTGTCTCTCAAAACATAACTCAACATCCTACTTTAAAACAGCCGCCTTTTTATCTCCGTACACTTCATTCATCCCTTAATTCATGCAGCATCACTATTTTATTTCTTCTCCTCCTTCGTTTTCCTATTACAGTTTGACAAAAAATTACTATATTTTGATAAGGGGAAGCGCAACTGTTGGCCGTATTGTGAAATTATCAGCAATTATCAATTTTATTATTAAAAATAAAAGATGAATTTCTCATAAAATTCCTCCCCTAATGTCTCTACTACTTTGACATGTTGGTCCAAAACACTTCCGAGATAGGTAAAATGTTCTGCCTGCTCTACTTAATGAATTTCTCTTTTAATATCTAACTTAACCTTTTTTTTCCTCGATAACTGCATAATCTGTGTTTTATTTACATTTATTCTCATCCAATACCTATCGCAATTGCTTTTCAATGCGCTCAGCAATGTTTGCAAACCTTTGACTGACTGGCAAATTAAAGCTTGATCATCAGCAAATCCCAACTGATTTTATCAATTATCTACTAAATTTCTGCCTCCAGTTATTCCGATACGTCTTTTGCCATTTCCCCAACAAAAACCATAAGCGCAGTAATCAACCCGAAGGTCGGTTTGGTAGGTAATGACAGAGTTCACACAGTACTAAGCACGACGGCGTGTGAAATTCCCTTATCAGGGTAGGGGGGCCAGTTTCTTTCCCTGAGTTGATGAAATTGATCATAAGCCGTTTTCTTTTCTTCGCTAAGACTGATAGTGGCAATGTTTTGAGAGATATTGTCTTGAGTTTTGAGAGAGACAATTATTCGTGTCGAATTCCTTCTTTCGTCAAAGCTACATGGAAAATATTTTTCTTTCCATGCAACAAATGCCTCATGCCTATTCTGACCATCAGTACTGTTCCAAATCGTCTTATTTATCACCGATTACAGCACCGCCCAGTTTCAAGTCATCACCGTTATGATCTTTTATTACCTGAGACTTTTGGGTGACTGTGACTTTTGAAGGGTGGAAAAAACACGAAGAATTTCATTTTCTCCCGGGTGATAAATACGTTAATACTTCTCCTCTCTTTTCTCGTTCTTGAAGCCTTAACCGTCGTGAGCATAGTATCCTTAGCTTTGCCTTGTTTATTTTTTACTTCTATATCTGCGTAAAAACGGATAAAAGAAGTTTTCATCTTCATTGACACATCCATGTTTGGTATTTTCTTGTGAGGATCCCTACTCTAAATATATATCCTAAATCAACCTCTTTTGAGGAATAAAGGATGTATGAGAAATTGTATGTTTCTAGCATAATATATTTGATTGATAAATTTATTAATGATGCATTATAGTTGATAATCGTTTGGCAGCCTATTTCCAGCATTTTTAAAATAGAAAAGGTAAATTCAACGAAAAAACTGAAGTTACCTGCCTTCATAATTGTATAAAAATATCGAGCCTTATTTGCTTAAACATTTTTACTGGCATCGTGGGTTTTTCTTCTAATTTTGAAACCTTATTTATTCTACCGTATTTACTCTACAAACTGTAAATTATTAAAATAGCAGGCTACAAATCTTAATACTTTCAGAAATTGTGTTACATGTTCTACTTGTCTTCAGGACTTAAATGGATTTGTGCAATTAATACACATTACGTCAAATTAGGGTGAGATTTGGAGGAAGGAAATCAAGATTCACGGTGTATGTGGATAAATGGTAGTAAACATACGAGTCCGTCTTCCTCGTACGTGCCTTGCTTGAATCAGGGGGAGAGTGAGGTATGGGAACCGGCACCCAAACACCCGAAAGGAATTAAGGAGCGGAAACGAATTTGGTCATGTGCTCTTTCCTTTTCAATACCTACTTACGTTGCGCGCATACTATCTCGGCGGGTAGGCTCCAAATAGGTCTCACATATATTCATTTACGCGTGCATAATAACCCTAAATCCACCGCCAGGTGTAGCGGAGGTGTTAGAACACCACACATAAAAGAGAACAAAATCTTATGGAAAACAAACAATGGTACGAGAAAAAACGACATCCTAATTTTCTCTAATAGTACGAGGAAAAAAAATATTTTAAATCTATCCGTTCTACTCTGTATCTCTCTCACTTCACGTACGCAATTGGATCTACCATATTACTATGAATACTTGCCATTTTTCTACATTACAATGGTATAGTAGTATGCCTTTGATGGTAGTAGTATGCCTTTAATGGTAGTAATATGCCTTTGACATCCTCACCTTGCATTACGACTGCATGCTCAAGGCTGGTCGATAGTGGCCACCCACGGATTCAACAGCCGAGAGAGAGCGCAAGACACTCGGACAGAGCAGTCTTGACACTGGATATTTCAAAATACTTGTTGCGATTATTTTTGCTTGCCACCTAAAGGCATGCTCACCTATATCTTCAATATAATATATTGAATGGGCCAAATTGTTGTAAAGAGTCATTGTGTTTTGAATCATAAGCACCCAGGAGTGTTACACATCTTCATAGTATCGATCATGGGAGCTCAGTATTTATTAGCTATATTGAAACATCAAAATAAATATTTTTGAGTATATTCTTATCGATCTCAATATATTTTTCCTAACCTAGACATTTCTTAATGCTCCCTAAAATGTATCCTGTTTACTTTCCTTATTGATGAGAATTAACAGGATTCGTGCATTTATTAGGTATTTTGTGAATTTCGGGCAAGATGTGTGAGCTGGAATGCCTAGGTTAATATTTACAATGAGTACACGCTCAAAACCTCCTCCCTTCACTCATCCCCTTAGGTTTATTCAGAAAACATTTTTTTTATGAAATAAATTAAAATTCTATGAATTAAAGTAGGGCTGAATAAGTAGTTAAATAATTCATCTGTAATGAAATTCTAAAACATTCTAAAATTGAAAAATTTGTTTTCCGGATCGTGATTTGGGAAGATCAGCTTACGAGCACAATTTATAAAGTAATTGTTATTTTTTTGTTAGAATTGTCATACGTTTAATCCCTTTAATATTCCCCTGTGCCTAGATACGTATATGAGTTGACGTATCCACAATGGAAACGTTTTTTATCCATTCAATAATATCACACTACTTTTCTGGGAAATTTATGTATTTTTTCAATATCAACCTCCTCTAGAGTGTGAATGGTAAGTGTTGTCTGTTTGCGTATGTCAGTGCCAGAAGTGAGAGTGTTGGATATAGGAAGACCTCGCCCTTTTTAAAAGCTCCCCCAAGCTTATCCATCCCCCCTCTCACTCGCTCGCTTCCCACCTTCCCCTATACTATCTCTCCCACCATCCCTCTCCCCCTTTCTACTCACTTCCTCTTCTCCACGCAACAACCAATCGAAATCCATTCCGCTTCTCCAAAACACTATTCTCATCCTACCGCCACGGCTCCCTCCATCTTCTTCTCCCCCGCCCAACCCCTCAACCTCTACCCCCGCCTTTTGTCCGCCCCGTCTTCTTCCCCTCTTACCTTTATCGCCCAAACACAAATAACTTTCCCGGTTCCCTGCGAATTCCGTTGCTCTTATGTGTGGACCGCCATAAATTACGCAAGCGGTTTTTGGAAGGGGAAGGAGGGAGGGGATTGGGATGGGAGGGTGGGTTCAGGGTGGTGGGAGTGAGGGACCACCGAGCGCTTTTCGGACCCCCCTCTTCTTCCCCCTCTTCCTCATCCTCCCTCAATGGCAATTCTCTCCGTCCGCTTCCACTTCGTTCTCGGTCTATCTCTCTCTCTCCCTCCCTCGCTGCCTTAGATTCTTCTATCGCCGAACGAATGCATAGCTCCGAAGAGCTCTTCCCTCATTGTGTTTACGACGACGACTATCGCTCGACGCTAATCGATAGAGAATGAAAGAATGAAAGACCAAGGCTTCTCTGGGATTGAGGGAGGGACGGGACGGTGTTTACCTCAATTCTATTCCGCGATTCTAGGTGGATGGAAAATCTTACGAAAAATTCCCAAGGGACTCCAAGAGTAGATTTGTGTCAATCGCGCGGGTTACAAGCACCGCATTGCCGCCAACGAATTCCCCAGTTTCACCGTCAGCCGCGGTCTTATTCCCCGACAATCCGCAACACTTGTTGCGTCCTGCAAGTAATTGCGTCCATGTCTGCGGTGCGCTCCCATATTTAATTGCCAATGCCGACCCCGGTAAGTCTCGTGGGGAGCTTACTCTTCTCGGATGCCGCGGAGAATTCGTACTCGCAATCCACTTCGCTAAGAATGTTGTGTTCCGTTGTAATGGCTTTTTTCTATTCCACCACCGAAGATAAGTGAGCATAGTGGTCGGAAACTTCTAAATTCAATTCCCATCTTGACCCGAGTAGTTGCATTTTGCTTGCGATACTAATTTTAAGAAATTGATATTTTAATTCAATTCTCATAAAAATACAACTTTTGAGCTTGATTATTCAGTAAATAATTATTGAACATTAGCTCATCATAAAATTAGATTCTATGTAAGAAAAATATGCTGATAATCCCATGTTTGAAAACGTAATGAATATCATGTTGAAGACGTTAAGTTTGAATAATATAATCCCTAATTAAATATTACTTTAAATTTTTGCTTTCACACAAAAATATATATTTATTTCTTGTTCCTGAAATTTGGTAATTGTGTACGTTGTTATTCATGCATCGTTGTCGAAGTTTTGTCAAAATAATGATTCAAGTTCTATATGGCCCCCCAGGTTATTATTCGTGCATATATTCTACTGCAAATGCGATCTAAACTATAAGAACTCATGCTCTTATATGAGCTCGCTTGCATCCTTTTGCATAAATTCGAACTAAGGTATAATAAAATCTCCGGCCCCAAGGCTTAGGACGGGAAAAGTCCTAGAATAAAATTAATGAAAATGTTCTCTCTGATAAACCTGTCCATTTGACGTTCCCCAGGAAACTGACACGAACCTCGGTGCGAGGAATAAATAATGCCCCCAGCGGAAACGCTTTAATCACAGCAGAATTTCCCGGAAACCTACGGCGTGCAATTATTTTCACACCCGTCGTCGCCGCGTACGTCTTCCTCCGTAGCGAAGGTCTTCTTTCGGGAATGGTGAGGGGGTGGGAAGCAAAAAGTGGAGGAAGGAAAAGAGGGTTTCGGAGGGGAGTGCGTATGTTGCGAGTGTTTGGATAGCCTACGTGGGTGCTTGGTGAAGGACCAGCCACTCCTTTAGGGCTCGCCCCCCCTCTCCATCACCCAGTCGAAGACTCCTTCCCTCCCCCCTTTCTCCGGTCTCTAAATCGGAGTGCATTTTGTCCTCCTCCAGCCGGAAAAATGGCTAACGAGAATGTTCTGAGTTTAAAGTACACACACCTTTTATAGACTGGGGAGGGTCACATGAAAACCTTGTAACTTAGATATTTTTTGCCTCAAAATTTCTTGTAATTCAAATTCAAAAGATTCTCAGTTATATTATTTCCATGTACTCTAGATGTGCAATAGAAATATTCCAGTACTTTGATTGTTCACGATAATTCTACAAGCACCATGGCTTCAACCACTACTAAGACCAGGAGCGCCAATACTCGGTGTACCTGACCTTCTCAAGGGCAGTCTTTAAGAGAAGTAATACTGTTGGAACTGACCAGTTCACATGTAAAGTTGTTGGAGAGGCAGAGATTAATAACCAACTTTCATTCATCGATGAATTTCTGCGTTCCTTCTCTTGGCTACCAAACAAAAAAAGAGTGCGCAGTAACTCTGTGGTGCATGTTGTAAATGCAGCTGCCATGTTTATACTATTGTTGCATCATATTGCTTCTTTCTGGTTTTATGCTGCTGTGGGACACTAATCAAACCATAAGACCTATCATTATTCCGATTGCACAACCGCAGTGGGGCATTAAAGTAAAACTGATATACTGATGATATAGTTGTACCTCCTTAAAATCTCAAATCACGTTCTTTTGATAACCTATCTGATGGCAGTGAGTTATTCACGGCGTTCAGCAGTTCTCCCTCTCATCTGGAGGTTGGATCATTCAAACGAAAAAAGTATAAAAAGATAAATGATTTCAAGAAAGTTTGAAGAGGTTCAATGTATGTAAGTGCGTAATTTATATTTATTGACTCTAATTTAATCCATATGCCCTTTTGATTCCACTCGGAAGGAAAAAAAATACTAGTTAAAAACCAATCATAAGAGATGGTTTTGGTAGAGGGAAGAAGTTGCACATAGATTATAACAGTTGTAAAATGAGTTTTTAGTAAAAATTTGCCCTTGTTGTAATCTGTAGTATTTTATTTGATCCAGCCTTCTAATAAGTAATTATCTTTACTGGAGACTGGGAGTATTGCTAAATGCCGCGAATGACTCACTGTTATCAGATTCAGTGTGCGTTCTAAAAGTGACGCAATCGAATTTCCCGCGCCGCCGCTGTTGGGCTGGGTGAGATCAAATTACTTGAAGTAGGTAGGAGGGAGCATTGCCGCAATATCAATCTTATTGCCCTCCAAGTTGTGGATGCGGCAGGACGTCAGTTATTGCAAACTTCTGCGCGCCAACCGTGACACGAAAGACCAACCGAGCGGAAATTTCCACGAAACTTTTGCAACGTATTGAAAATGAACCTGATTATTTGGACAACGTCATCACTGGTGATGAAGCCTGGGATTGTGAATACGACGCTGAAACAAAACGCCAAAGCTGTAAGTGGCTCACCGACCAGCAAAGTCCCCCCTCCCACCAAGCCAAAAAAGGCGAAAATGAGCCAATCAAAAGTAAAAACAATGCTCCTTGTCTTTTTCGACAGTAAAAGAGTGGTTCATTAGGAGTTTGTTCCTCAAGGTCAGACAGTTAACGCTGCCTACTCCGTGCTGGAAAGACTCCGAAAAACGGTCATCAGGACGAGAGAAGACATTTCCGCTACCTGGCAACTACATCACAACAACGAGCCTCGCCACAACTAGCTACGAGTCCGCAAGTTCCTGGCCAAATAGGAGATGCCAACGCTGTCTCACCCCCCCCCATAGTCCTGACGTCGCTCTATAGATTTCTTTTTGTTCCCTCGGATTATGGCAGCCCTGAAATGAACCTGCTTTTCATCCATAGAAGAAATCCAATCAGCCGTGACGAAGATCTTGCTAGAGGTCCCCGAAGACGCCTTCCAGGGCGCGTAGCGGTCATGGCATAGTCGGCGGAAAAAACGTGTAGAGGCCCAGGGACTGTATTTTCTTGAATTTTAAGTTTTGATGCAAATCTGTTCAATACATTACTTTAAAAATAATATTTGAATTACTTCCAGAACCCACCCCGTAAACTATCAAGAGGGAGTTATTTTAGGTTTTGTTGAGTTACAGAGATCTCGTATAACATATTAGAATTAGAACCAAGAGCAAACGGTTGGGTGCTACGGGAACACCTTCTTCTTTCTTAGGGAACCAAACGCTAAAACTAAACTATAAGCCGATACACCAGGGTGTCATGTGAAATTTAGTTACACTCTCCTTTGAGTATTCTTTATTTTCTTAATATTGTCAAGTTTCAAAATATAAATAGCAACTCTCGTAACGTCGTGAATGACAATTCCCATTTTATTTCTGCTTCCTTCATGTTTGAGGATGATTTCAAGCGCATCTATTTCTCCATTTTTTTAATATGCAGATCTTGATGGTCCTCTTGTTTTCTTCCGACTACTTTTCCCTCGAATATATTTTGATGAGTTGTTTATCCTGTCCAAATGGTTTGACACCTTTGTCCTTCTGTCATGAAATCTTTTTTTCCTCTCCCTCTCTTATAAAACTTTAATTACTATTTGTATATTCCCAGCTTGTTTTCGCGTTTCCTCCAAGTCCAGATTTTCATTAACTCAATTTTTATTTTTTTAATATTTCCCATAGGTCTATGTGCTACACATACGCAAATGAAAGTTTTGGTGAAATCATTTCTGGTTTTCATGTTTACGATACATTGATTAATTATTAAGTTATTTTAATATTGTTTTGCAAATATTGTTTCTCTAAGGATATTCTTAGGTCTTCTGGTATCTGACTGGCAGCTATTTACATTATCAATAGTGTCCAATAGGTGGCAAACATTTTCGGCTTCAAGATTGTTTCCTTTTTTACGTTAGTTCTAGCATTTTATTTTTTTTATTGTTGATGTTTTTGATCTTTCCTTGCCAAAAACGTTATTTAAAATTATCCTCCACTGTAATTTTGATTGATAAAATTAAACACTGGAATATTTTTAATTGGTCTGAGGCATAATTGAAATTAGAATATACTGGGATCTTAAATGCTGTACATTCCCGTTTTCTTCTCCGTGCTTAAATTGCTGACCATTGTTTTCTGTTCATATACCTTTAGGAAACATTTTTCATCTCCAGAACAAGAGAGTGTTTACCGTTATCCCAGGCTCCCTGATCTGCCCTTAGAAATATCGTTTTCAGTTGATATGGGAGAACTCCGTTGCATCGGCTATCACTCAGTTACCAAAGTCTCATCTGTTATAACAGGGTACACTTCCCTATTCTTAGAGGCAGAGTAGACAATGGTACGGGAGAAAATATAGGTAAACTACTGAATAATACTTGTATGGATAGTCATTAGAAACCAAAACCTTTGCCATATTTAAAAAAGAAATCGTTAAGATGTTTATTTTCTGATATTCCGTTCCCTATTTTCTCTCTCTTAAATTAATAAAATGTTGTCTTATTATGGTGTTGTAAAGTATAATGAGAGGTTTTTTCGTTATTCATATCCATTTAAAAATAAAAAAATTACCAAAAATAGTTTTTTTACCCCATGAGCGTAATGAGTTTTAAGAATTTTCAAAATAAAACTTTACAGCATGCGAATTGAACATTATGAGCCTATTCATTTTCTCATCATCCGCGATGCCTCGGAATTCCTGTTTTTTTAATATACTCGTTTGAAAGAGAAAGTGGGAAGTCCGAGGGTGTTTATTTGAATGCAGGAGCGTCGTCAGTTTCAAAAATAAACTGTAAATAATAATGGCAGACGGCTTGACGGTTGAAGGAAAGTTTCTCGAAAATAACAAATTATGTGAGCTTCTGCGTATTTCTTCTGAACTTTATTCATTATTCTGCCCGCTAAATTAAGGTTTCTACATTATTTCAGTTTAATATCAAAAATATTCATTCCTGCCAGGTCGTAATTAATATTCTTCAGCTCTCGCATATAATGTAAATGCGCCTTTGAAAATCCCAGAGAGAAAAAAAACATGAAAAAGCTTTAAAATAAGTGAGCGTGCGAAGTAAAGAGGCGTATAAATTCAAATTTAACATCGACCAATCGATTTTGCAATTAACTGTAAAATATTAATGGGAGAAAAGCAAAATTATAAATATGTTTGTACAAAAAAATTTGTGAATATTTATTGATTTCTTACTCACAGCTATTCACTGTTTCATCACCAATTACGAGAACATTTAAAGATTTATCGTCATTCAGGTAGCTGCAGATGTGGAGTAGCTCTAATGGCCATAACCGTAATTGCTTTTCAACGCCGGGAGACGACTTTATAAAATACGACGGTATAACGTGCAAGTAAACACAATAAGAATACCTTTTTTTCTCAGACTGTGACAATAAGGAAAAAATATCGTTATATCCAAATATTTGCCTACGCGCGACAACAGGTATTTTCGAAAAAAGTGATTTACAAAAATTCCATAGAATACGATATATAATGTCATTATGCGTAAATAATGGTGGTGATAAAATGGGTGTCAGGGATTTAGGTGAGGAAATAGGTAACATGTCTTGATAAACCTTTTTCTCGCACAACCCAATGATCCATGATATACTCATTAACAAACAATTATCTTCAACAGAATTGATATATTGATTTGTACACATGACACCCACGCCAAGGATCATCGTCGATCCTCGAATGTAAATATATATATATATATATATAGATGATTTCTTCGAAGTAACACGGAAGTGTTGAATAAAAAACTTAGACAGTAACACACAGCACGAGAACACATAAAAAGAACACTCACAATAATATCTTGATAATTTCGACGGACTCGAGCTCCGTCTTCTACGGAAGATAAGATATGACTCATATCTTCTTAATCTCAAGAGTCATATCTTATGTGTTCTCGTGCTGTGTGTTACTGTCTAAGTTATATATATATATATATATATATATATATATATATATATATATATATATATATATATATATATATATATATATATATAATTGTGTGTATATATAAAAATTAAATATACACACACACACGAACACATGTACACATTAATTACGGGAATCCTACATTTTATAGTGAACAGTATATATATTTTTTTTCTTTATAAAATGTTCACATTTTTTTATAATATAATTAAAATTAATTTAAATAATTATAATTATAAATAAAAATATTTTAAACCCAGAAGTGGGTTTATAGGGTATCTGCCTCATTTATGCTTATCTGTCGAGAATAACAATGCACCCTGTGAAAATAATAAACTAGGATATCTGTTCCCAAACAATGTCTCGAAACAAATTCGAAGGGAGTTAATTCGACGGTGGACATCGAGACGCACTTAAAGATAAAAGCGCCATGACATCATTTCAGTAAGCATTGGCATTATTTTGTTAAAGGAGAAATGAATGGTAAACTAGGATAACGCAGTGGACGTTTATGTATATCCCGCGGGATATGCAATACTGTGATACAATAACGTCCAAGATGTATTGCATATACTGCAGGATACAACTTAGTGCCTGGGACTGGTAAGGGGAAGTGCCGGTCCTTCGTTGTAATCGCTAATAAATGCATATCATCGTGTGCTAGAGCTTTGACGAAGACGAGAGGAAATACTGAAGGGTTTGGACCATTCCTCTGATCCTATTGCTTTCCTTGGAGTTTATGATTACATCTACAGAATGCGAGAGGGGTCTAACTATATCTTGAACATAGGATATGTCACGTCCCCTTAGACATTAAGGTCAGTTTTGTCAAATATCTAGACCTACTACAGGTCTAACTGGGGTATACTTTGACGGAAAGTAAGTACGAAGATACGATAATCTGTCTAAAATACAGAATACTGTTCTTATTGTCTACTTGTTCATTTTGATATACTACCCGCGTCTCAACTCGGGCGTTTCGTAATATTCAGGTAAACCTTATCTTGCACATTAATTAATCGAATATTAACAAGTAATACTCACACAAACATATAGTATATCCTAACAATGCACATTTTTGATTAATTTGCTTCTTTGCATGTTTGTGTAGGAATCAATCATACCATGACGAATCGGAAAATATTTTTTTTGCATTAATGGATAAAAGTTAACAAAGTAATATAAACTAGGTTCGATTTAGAAAAATATATTCCTGACATTTTTTAATATCTAAAAAAGAATTGTCTCATTATTCAACAAGCACAATGTACAACATGGTAACCTACCGCATGTAAAACTACAACGTTTAAAGCAAGATAATGTGTAAACTATAAAATGTTAAAATACACCTTGCACAATCAGTAAAATGGGTGCATATAACTAAATCAGCTACAAAGTCAAAAATGAAAAATGTGATACAACATCAATAAGTCCCATGAGTCTCTGAGCTACTGACCGGAGTTTCTGAGTTCGGTTCTGGGTGACGATACTGAGGACCCTCCGCTTCTATCTGTATAATATTGATCAGAAATAATCTTTTTTTAATTTTCATTGCAATATATCCCATTAAAATTTCTGGTTTTGTTTTGTACGGAATGGTAATATGATCCTTAAAGCATGATGCTAGGTGTAAATGTGTAAATTGTAGGATTGTAATATGTGAGTGTGGAAAAGATGAAGTAGTCAGAAAAGAAAGTAATTGGAGATATCCTAATCATATGGGTTTGGGAAGGGGAAGAGGGGACTGTCGGGAGAAAGCCAAAGGAGGTATGACTGATGGATTCAGGAATCACCACGTCAAATCATATTTGTCCAAAGCATCGGGCTCACAGACGAGACACTGTAATAAAGAAACTGTCCAATTAGTTGAAACGGTCTATGCCTCTATGGGCAACCTCAACTCAATCCGAGCTGTGTGATTTTTCGGGTATAAGAACCCCCTTGGAAATCAAAGCAGGTAAGGGGGTAGGATTTGCCTCCCGTACCCTGGTGTGTGAATTTCACACGCCGTATAGGGCTCAATATTTAGTGAACCCTCTACCATAACCTACCATACCGAACTTCGGGTTGAAAACTGAGCTTGCTTAGCTTAGCTTGGACTCAAACTTTTCCAAAGACCAAGGAACTGAGTATTATCCTTCCAATGTGTGTCTAGTTCTATTAGTTTTTTTTTTTTTTTTAGGTAATCTACCGGTTAAGGTAGGTTTTTGGATGGACCCAACTATCAAACAAACATTTTGTGACTCCCCACCTAGCAAACTAATCTATATCAGGTCCCTCTTCATCTCGGTGTACTCCTTTCCTCCCTTCATCTCGTCCAACATCCCTATCCTGTTCCTACCCTTACCTCGCTTGCCCAACATTCTTCCCTCTATTACCCTCTTCAACATTCCACTACCGCTCAATACGCCCTTCATCCATTTTTTCTGCCTCCATAGGATTTCTCTCAACAAACCCCTCTCCTCCCCCACCATTTCTAGTACTTCCTCATTTGTTTTCCTTTCGGTCCATTTCACCTTTTCCATTCTTCTCCACACCCACATTTCAAAAGCCTCCAATCTACGTCTATCCTCCTGCTTCAGCGACCACGTTTCCGCGCCGTACATAGCTACGCTCCATATCAGAGTTTTTACGAGTCTTGTCTTAACATCCCTACTC
Source organism: Hetaerina titia (assembly GCA_037158775.1). Classification (NCBI taxonomy): domain Eukaryota; kingdom Metazoa; phylum Arthropoda; class Insecta; order Odonata; family Calopterygidae; genus Hetaerina; species Hetaerina titia. The sequence goes on along the minus strand of CM073775.1, from coordinate 92,938,982 downwards.
AACGTCCCCGTCATCAACTCCCTCCTCCTTGAGAAAGCCTCCTTGCCTAGCGCAATTCTTCTCCTTACGTCCCTACCACTTTGACCGTGTTGGTCCAAAACACTTCCGAGATATGTAAACTGTTCTACCTGCTCTATTTTTTCCCCGCCTATTTTAATATTTAGCTTAGCCTTTTTCTTTCTGGAAAATCGCATAACCTTTGTTTTATTAATATTTATTCTCATCCCATATTTATCGCACTGAACCTCCAATTCACTCAACAATGCTTGCAACCCCTTGGCTGACTGAGCAACTAATGCTTGGTCATCAGCAAACCTAACCGATTTTACGAATTCCCCTCCGACTTTCATTCCTACCTCCAGTTCTTCCCATGCCTCTTTAATCATTTCCTCTACATATACGTTGAACAGTACCGGTGACAATGGGCAACCCTGCCTTACACCTCTTCCTAACACTGCCCATCCGGACTCTCCGTTCCCCACTCGCACCTGAGCAGTCTGAGACATGTACAGGTTGCGGATCAGTCTCCTGTCCCTCCAATCCATTCCTATTTTCTGCAATACACGCATTAATTTTTCCCAATTCACTCTATCAAACGCTTTTTCGAAATCTACAAAACAGGCAAAAACGTCCTGATTGTATTCTATATTCCTCTCGACTAGTGATCTCATAACTGCAATGGCATCACGCGTACCTCTTCCTTCCTGAACCCAAACTGATCATCCCCTAAGTAATCATTTGCCTTACTCTCTATCCTTTTGTTGATGATCCTGAGAATAACTTTAGCTGCGTGGGATATCAAACTTATTGTTCTGTAATCCTCACATGACGAAGCCTTTGCCTTTTTTGGAATAGGAACTAACACCGATCTCACAAAATCTTCCGGCCAGATTCCTTCCTCATAGATACTACGAATCAGTCCATATATGGCCTTCTTCCCACCTTTCCCTAACCATTTCAACATTTCTACAGGAATATTGTCCACCCCCACAGCCTTATTTGCTTTCATCTCCTTTAATGCCCTTTCTATTTCATTGTCGAGTATGCCTGGACCTAAGCTATCTTCTTCTACGTCATGTTCCTCTTCTATGTCTAACCTTGTCGGCCTAAGTTCTTTACCATACAGTGTTTCTATATATTCCTTCCATCTCTCTTGGATTTTTCCTGGTTCAACTATTATCTTACCCCATTTATCTTTAACTGTTAGCACACATCTTGCCTTCTTACTTCCCGATAATAACTTAACCTTGCTGTATAGAGCACCAATTTCACCCTTCTTCTGTAAACTTTCCATATCCTCGCATTGCGTTTTCCACCATTCTTCTTTTGCTTTATTTGTGGCCCTTCTCAATTTATTGTTTAACTCTTTGTACTTCATTTTGCCTAACTCTGTGTTTACATTTTTCCATCTTCTTCTCTCATCCATCTTTGCAATCATCTCATCCGTTACCCATGGTTTCCTTATCCTTTTCCCGTTAACGGTTCCTATAGTGTCTTTAGCGGCTTCCAATATCCCTTTCTTGATACATTCCCATTTTTCTTCGATAGTACTCAGTTCTTTACCGTCATCCATCATTTTCTCCACAACCTCCTGATACTCCTTCCTCGTTAATTCATTTACTGCTTCTAAATTCCATTTTTTAGCCCGCCGCCCTTGCCTTATCTTCTTGAAACGAACATTACATTTCATAACAACTAAATTGTGGTCAGAGTCCGCATCCGCTCCTGGGAAACTGTGCGAATTTATCACACTGTTCCTAAACCTGTGCCTAACCATAATATAATCTAACTGATACCTTTCTGAGTCACCTGGCATTTTCCATGTATACCTACGCCTTTTGTGGTGTCTAAACCATGTGTTAGTGATGACTAACCCCTGTCTCCTGCAGAATTCAATTGCTTTCTCCCCGCGTTCATTCCTCGTGCCTAACCCATAGTCCCCCACCTCACCACCATCTCTTCCTTCGCCTACCGTCGCATTCCAATCCCCCATCACTATCAAATGTTTCCCTGCAGGAACACTCGCGATGATATCCTCTAACTCATCATACATCCTATCGACTTCTTCCTCCTTGTGGTTGCTCGGTGGCATGTATACCTGAATAATGACCAAGTTCGTCGGCTCTGCTTTAATCTCTACGAGTAAAATTCTATCTGTCGCTTGCTCTATGTTGACTACGCTTCTTCCTACCCCTTTATTTAAAATTACGGCAACCCCTCGTTGGCTCTCGTCCCCGCCGCTGTATATTACTCTATAATTGTCACTCCAGTAATCCCCGCTATCCTTCCATCTCACCTCGCAGAGGCCTAAAACATCTATGTTACCTCTTTCCATCTCTCGCTTAATATTTTCTAATTTGCCTCTCCTCAACATTGTCCTGACGTTCCAGGTTCCTATTCTAACTACTTTCGTCTTCTTCTGCATCTTCTGTCCTGTTGCTGTTATTTCTCCCCCGCAAGGATTTCGTGGGATGACGACCGCGGAAGCCTTGCCTCCCCCGCTGCCGGGCACGACACACGGCCCCTTGGGCCGAGTCCCGCAGTTGCCAGGACTCAATTTCTGTTTTGCGTCCATCATATTTTCTTGGGAATGATAATTGAGGTGGTTTCCCGTTGCCTTCCTCAATAGTGTTTTTAACGTGACACCATCACTTAATGGCCGCCCCACTGGGGTCAGACGCCATTGCAGCCGCCTCACTGAGGAACAGACGCTGCGTGGACTACCTTTCGTCTGGCTCCTAACCTTCGACCTATCTGGCATGGGTGACCCTTCCAGGAGTAATTATTATTACTCCCGCCAGCACAGCTCTAGGGGTCATCGGAACACACAAGCCCTTCCACCACGACAAGGTTGTAGTCCATGGGAGGGTTCTATTAGTTGTATCTGCTATACTGGAAATATCTTTGAGTGAAATTGAAGGTATGATATTTTCTGCTTAACATAAACTGTGAAAGAACACTAAGTTCTGATGTAATTTCTTCCATTTTTCAAATTTAATTCCTATTATACATATATATAGAAAGTTTTGAAAGGTAATAATCAATATATACATTAAATGAAACAATAAAAAGGGGTGTTGTTTAAGCATGTCTCTAATGTACTATGCAAATACAGATTTATTTAAAAAAAAATTAAATGATAGAATAAAGTCAATCAAAAAAATACTATTGTCGAAGTAAGATCACCCCAAAGGATGACTTAGTCAAAATCTCATTCCTGGAATTTGTGCCAAAATCCTAGTAATTCTTTTGTTAAATCACTAAAAGTATCTCCAAATGAACGAATTCTTAGAGAGGGGATCGGTAAAGTTTTTCTCGGAAATGCGATTTAGAGAAAAAAACTAGTTTCCTCCTCCGTTGAAGGATATGAAACCCCGGGTAGTTTGACAAATTCTTATCACAAAGGTATTTTACCGAACCAATACTGGCTAATGAAACTTTTACTTCCCTCGAAGACCTATCGTGAAAAAGAAATCGCCATTTTGTCTCCTTTCTCTTTCCTTGCCTTTCCCGTGTAATTCCAAGCAACTGCAATGGGTGCTTCGTCTTACTTTATACAATCGGATCACGCCTTAATATCATCTGCTTCAAAAACGTCTTTCGTGAAGTAATTACCTACTTTTCCTTATGTATAACTGAATTATGCCACTTCTTCCTGACCTTTAAGAAAATTGAATAAAATCTTTTCGGAGTGAGAAAAAACGCGGGCTGTTATAAATGCCCGTGGAAGAAATATAGCCGCTATTTTTTTCTATTTTATTCTATGTTCTGCTCCTTAATTGATGCCCTGAGAGTTACAGATGATATGAATCAACTATTTTATCTCATGTGTTTTCACATGTTCTTAAATACCAAGTAGCTCCTGCAAAAGTACGATTTATGGGTTGACTAATCTTTTATTTATGATTTAAATCTTATAAAAGTATGTTACTGACTGATATGATGCGTATACAAGGTCTGTCCCAAAAATAAGTAGAATATATCTGGGGAAAAAATGATTGCAGATCAAAATACAAATTGCTGAAATTCTTCATAAGAGCGCCCTTATGTTTCGACACCTCGATGCCAGTGTCTCCATCATTTGTAGTATGCTTCCTGTAATTCATGACGGTAGTTCAGGAACCACGTCCTCTCCTTTTTGGCATAATCCAATGGTCCAAAATGGTACTCAAAGGGGTTTTACTTCTGCCGTACTCAAAGCCCCATGCTGCATCACCAGTAATCACCTATTCTAAAAAATTTGGGTCACATTCACCTGGGTTCAAGAGGTCCAAGGCAAGATTGTCACACAAGCAGTCTTCTGACAGCACCTTGGTATTCATCTTGACACACCATTGTGGCTAAATCTTCTGTAAGAATGCAACGTTAATTTTCAGTCATGTCCTCCACCCTTTGGCGGGCAAAGCCTTACATAGGAGTTTACAGAGTACGCAGTAGTTCCTATCATAATATTAAATCCATAAAGGTTATGTGTATCTCCCCAATTACCATATACTTGAAATGAGATTCGTTAAATCTTCTTCGTACGTTATTAAATAAATATGTGCCATCTCCTAACTTTAATTATAAGACAAAGTTTCCCCAGATTTCTAGTTTGGAGTAGTTTATACGGTTTTATATGAGATAAAATTCTGTTTGAAATCTCAAAAATATGAAATCTCTTTTAGCATCGCCAAGTCATTCCCTTCCAACGCATTGCTCCGGAACGTATTTTCACGGTTTCCGGTTGAGCAAACAACATTTATGAGGTATTTCATATGTTCATTTGAGGACTGGAATCCAAAAGGGAAATATAAAAAAAAAAAAACGATTCGTTTTTCCGAAATTTCCGGTATGCTAACTACGCAACCGTAAGTTTTAATTCTGTGCGTCGAAAGGAAAATAAAATTATTTTTGAAAGGAAAAAAATATTTACTACATAGTAAAGGAAAGGGCCTGGCGACCTAAATATTCTTATTCACCTGCAAGGCAAAGTAAAATTATGAAAAAATGTTATGGGCGGATAAAAATTAGATGTCCTAAAAGAATGCTAAATTAAATGAAAATTGTCTGCAGAAGAGCTTCCTATGCTCTTGTCAAATTTATCATCAAAAGACCATTAGAAACCAAAGTGTTATCTCTGTGTGAATATTACTTTCTTAAATCAAGCGCCAATACTTATTAGCTTCAACTTCGAGAAATTGAGGATGTATGCATGTAAATATATACTCGTATATGTGTGTGTTTACCTGCGTATATACATCATATTTACCTGGAACCTTATGGCGGTTGCTATTTTTGACTTGGATTATAAACGGAAGAAAGTTCAATAACTCTTCCTTAATCAAGTTTTAATTTAAGGAAAATAGCTCTTGTGACAAAACGTAAACGTAGCAAACGAATTGCAAAGAGGATTACTGAGTTATTTATTGAAAACAAATATAATTTAATTAGTCATTCCAATCAATTTTATATTTTGATTGAAACGTTTAGTTATTTGTTTGTACACCTGAACAAGCTCTTCATACTATATGTGCGTGTGTATTTGCATTAATAAAATTAAAAACGTGGCATCAGTTATGCATTACAAGGGAGAGCATGAAGAAAATGTACTAGCTAGCATTATGTGTGATTGTAGAAGCCACGATTAACTGTATTCTCTGGTTTGTCGTTTTGATGGAGATGCCCCCTTGTCACATGGAAATAGATATAAGGAAAAGGAACACATATAAAAGACGAACACAGAAGAGGTGGGGGAGGCGGAATCAAGCAGACCGGTGATGTAATAGCACTGTCCTTTCCTCTCATGCCTTGTCTATTTTCGCCTTAGGTGGGTGAAAGAGCTCCCTAACGCTATCTCTTGGCTAAGAAATCGGAGCACATGGGCGCTTTATAAGATCGCAGATCTCAGTGTAAATTAGATTTTCTCGATAGCTCAAGTGGTTAGAGCATCCGCTCGGCAAGTGGAAAGATCCGGTGTTCTAGTCCCGGTCAAGGAAATATTTTTACATTACTGGTCTGCGTGATTCCTCTTCTTTCCACGTCTTTTATGTGTGTTCATATCCGTTTTCCTTATATCTATTTCCGTGTGAATATTTGTACGCCGTATGGCGGGATTTAGTGTTTGTATATATCAATATCGTCCTTTATATGTGTTCCTTTACCATTTTCCTTATCTCAATTTCAATGTGAATGAATATTTATTCGCCATATGGCGGTATTTCGTGTTTGAATGTATATATATATATTTTATATATACATATATATATATATATATATATATATATATATATATATATATATATATATATATATAGTATATATATAGTATATCAATCCCGCCATACGGCGAACAAATATTTTTTTTTCGCACATAGAAATAGACATATAAGGAAAGGGGATAGGAAAACACATAAAAGACCAGCACAGGAGAGGTCGGGAAGGCGGTTTTGAGCAGATCACAAATGTAAAAATATTTCCTTCTCCGGGATTTGAACCACGGACCTTCCTCTTTTCGGGCGGTTGCTCTACCAGTTGAACTAATAATAAAACCTGTTTCACGACGAGATCTGTGATCTTATAAAGCGCCAAAGTGCTCCGATAGATGTTGCCCGAGAGATGGCGTTATGGAGCTGTTTCACCCACCAAAGAAGAAATAGAGGGCACACAGGAAGGGGAAAGGATAGTAGACAAGCATTCATACGATATTATAAAGGTTAGGAACGGTGCATTTCATGGCACGCATAGCCAGAACAAGAGACGAGCCACATTGGCCAAACACATTCTTTTTTCCTATCCCCTTTCCTTATATAGTATACGATGGACAGCACCGGCGACAATGGGCAGCCCTGCCTTACTCTTATTCCTAACACTGCCCATCCGGACTCTCCGTTCCCCACTCGCACCTGAGCAGTCTGAGACATGTAAAGGTTGCGGATCAGTCTCCTGTCCCTCCAATACATTCCTATTTTCTGCAATACACGCATCAATTTTTCCCAATTCACTCTATCAAACGCTTTTTCGAAATCTACGAAACAGGCAAATACATCCTGATTCTATTCTATATTCCTCTCGATTAGTGATCTCATTACTGCAATGGCATCACACGTACCTCTTCCTTTCCTAAACCCAAACTGATCATCCCCTAAGTAATCATTTGCCTTACTCTCTATCCTTTTGTTGATGATACTGAGAATAACTTTAGCTGCGTGGGATATCAAACTTATTGTTCTGTAATCCTCACATGATGTAGCCTTTGCCTTTTTTCGAATAGGAACTAACACCGATCTCACAAAATCTTCCGGCGAGATTTTTTCCTCATAGGTACTACGAATCAGTCCATATAGTCTTCTTCCCACATTTTCCTAAACATTTCAGCAGTTCTACAGGTATGTTGTCCACCCCCACGGCCTTATTTCCTTTCATCTCCTTTAATGCCCTTTCATTTCATAGTGTGTTTGTTTGTACATAAAATATTTTTCCTACATATATAATAAATATATATATAGGAGTGTATATACATATATGTGTATATATATACACATATATGTGTATATATATATATATGCAATAAAAAACAGAATAAAACATATTTATGTTTTATTCTGTGTTCTATTGCGCCGTCCAAAAGTTCTATAGGCAACTACACTCCCGTTGTATCCCTATTGCTTTACTAGGAAAATGTTTTGTACCATAATACCGAGGCTGAAATCGAATATGGCAAAATTCTCACGTAACTTTCAGCTTAAACTCTGAAACCCATTCCGCATAACAGGTAATAAATATTCTGTTCTTGGGGGCGTGTTAGTTTACATTGTATTCATGCAACATTAAACACCATTAAATTCCGAACCATTTCTTATGGAAACGGTTTATCTTTGGGTAAAATTTCGGGCCCGACTATCGAACTAGCTAATACTCTGCTTTATCTTCCCTGCCATTGCATTACTCATTGATCCAGGAGGATGCGTTCCCGCATGTTAAAAGGATATCAGGACTCGCATTTCGCATTTTAAAAACGTTTGATGGTCTTTTCGTAAGTTTCGATTACACAATCCTTCGTGATGTTATCTGCTATTAGTGCTCGTGAATGAATTCGAAATCTAATACCACTATTAACGCTGATATCCACAAATTGGAATTGAAATTTGATAGTATTATTAAATCATATTTTTAGAAACATCTCAAGTAATGCGGTGGATGGCAGTTTTGAATAGCCTTAAATGATAACGGTTCCTGACTATTAGTTCAAGCTAGTTGCTTGAGGCGAGAATATGGATGGATGGCGAGAAGATGGAATGGTATTCATTTTATAATGAAACACTAAAACCTGCTAATTCCAGAGTATTTAATTTAGAAAATATCCAGGTTTTGACGTAAAGGTTTTCATCAGGTCTTATCATGTCTCTTAGTGAGTACGTTGAACGTCGAAATGCAGGTAGTGTCTAAATAAAATACTAAGAAATTACAGAGTTATAGTTTTTCCATAATCGAGTTAATATGAGTTAAAATATCATGATTTTCATTTTCATTGAGCCGTGTTAAGCCACAGAGCTATTATGTTGCAGTAGTAGACAAGAGAACCGTCGAATAAAGTATAAAGTTCATCTTTTGCATCATTGTTTCAGTAATCTAACATGCACGAGCATTAAAAAATGTATTAAAATGTAAATTGTTCGTGTTGCTAGTTGCAAAAGCAAGAGGTAATAAGTAAAACATGCAAATAAAAGTATTTATTATTGGTAAAAATTACACAACCTAGCATGAAGTTACTTTATAGCTCTTCTCCCACTAAATTCAAGGTTGAAAAGTTTAATCTGTACGTTCGGTTTCAGGTAATCATAATCCCTCTCTGTAATTTTGTTTACTATTTTTTGTTTAAAGTAAGAAGCCTAAAGAAGAATCTGCTGGAGTGAATTAGCGATGCATTCAGTTAAAAATGGTCCCACCATTGTTCATTACGAGGACCGCATTGATCGGTCCAGCCTTGTGACAGATGAACTGACGGTGAAAAATCAACGAAAAACTTTCTAAAAATCGCCAATTTACGATTACGGATCTTTTACTAGCCGTGGCTTGCAACACAGGAGTTTCTATATGCTGGTGTAAACAATTGGTTAAAATGTAAGGCGGCAGTTTTTATCAGAGACAGAATTGAAAACCATGTGTACTTTTACTATAAATTCCGCAATTTGAATGGTGGCTATGTAGAAAAACAGTGAAATAATGTGCCTTTCAAATGCATATGGTAAAATCGTAGATCGGAGGCTTTCGCAGCTGTTGAGAGATGCAGCTTCGCTCCTGAAGACGCTCCCTGCAACGGGAGAGAAACGTTGATCTAAAATGTCTCTCACGCAGTCTAACCGGAGAACCACCTCTACATCACATATAGTAAAACTTTGTCTTTCCACTAGATACATATATCATTTCAAAACTTAAGTTACTCTCTGGACTGCACTCGTTGACAACTTGCGGATTTTTTTATTGCAGTGAACATTTTAACAGTTCGAAGTGAGCAAAATAGAAGAATCACAATCTCAACATTACCACAGCAGGATTCACACTAAGTGTAGGGACGTTGAGACACCCGGATCGTCTAGCTTTAGCCCTATCCACCGCCACGATTGGCCAAAAATAATTAGCCCGCGTTAAATGTGGGGCATGCCCAAGTACTTTCTAATCATAATGAAATAATTCACATCATATCATAGTGCCAAACTTTCTTTATAATGCCTCAATTTATTTATGAATTCAGTAATAAACTAGCGCTAATTGGGAGAAGTTAAAAAATATTAAAAAATCTAGGATACGGACTGTAACAATCTACTGGTATGTACCGTCCACATTAAACTATCCAAAATTGGGTTGATAGATAAGGATATCATCACCTAGTCAAGGGGCGTGTGAAATTCACCTACATTTCTGTCTTTAGTGATAAGGATCTTTGTCATATCCTAGAAAGATTCGGCAACTAAAAAAACTAAACATCTTGGATGAAGACTTTTGAGTTTGGGCGTAGAGAAATCGGCAAAGAAAAGTGAACTGATAGGAAATCAAAAGAAGGACTGGACATTGTGAGGTTGGAGAATGCCTCATTGGAAAAACTAACAATAATGATCGATGCATCATTTTGATTGACGATGGACTGCTGAAGACTGCCATGGACGTGAGAATGTTCGACAAGTAAGGTAGCGGGAGGATTAGGATAAGAATATCTGGAGAAATATAGGGAGATATAATTTATGCGGAATTGAAGGACAGTTTATTGTTGTTTGGTGTGTCAGGTTTTGTCGTAATAGGTGATGCTACTAAGTGAGTGTACAGTCTGTGTCCATTCAAACCCCACCATAACAAAACGATAGGCTACCAAAATGTAATAATCTTGGTTAAACCTATGGGTTCTTAAAGGCATCACTCGGAATCAAATCGGGGGCATCTGGTCATCGCCCTATCGTCACAAGCATGATTAGAGTTTCATGCATGACACGAGTTGCATAAAGATATTTTGACAAAATATTTTTTTACCAAAGTGGCCTAAAATTAATTCACAAAATGCATTTAATAATAATTGACTTTAAATGTGGGAAAATTGATTTTGGTGGCTCGAAGTATATTACTGTATGTTTATTTTTTAATTGAATTACTCCATTAATTTGCTGGAAGAATCAAATTGGCAAGCAGGTCATTAATATATCATTGGCTCCAATCACTGAAACTGAAGCTGTTTATAAAATGCTACTATCCACAAAACAAACGTCATTAGCTGAATTGACCTTTTGAGCACTAATTAGAAGATTTACTAGAGTTTCGCATACATTGCGTTAGTAATGCACCTTCACCTATTTATACGCTAGTTATTACCGCTTATATTCTTAAAATTAACCACTTTAGTCTATTGCTTAATTATAAACTCGGATATTATTACATTTTTCATCGGAATTGTATTTTAATTCGGAAGAGAGACCAAAATAATTCGCACGTCCTAGTTTATTATTGTAATTGTTTATTGCCCCGATTAAGTTTATATGGATAGGCTGTAATTGGCACGCAATTTATAGGAATAACGATGAAAAAATATTATGCCACGTATTTTGGATATAGAAAGAGAATTTGGTGTTGAAAAATATAGCTTAGGAGCAGGTACACTCAATGATAGGGGGAAGGTAAGACGAAGGAGGAAGAGGTACGAGTATAAAGTGTTTGACATGATTAAGATTGGGAGAAAATATGAAGAAATGAAGTAAATGGCTGACGAAAGACAGACATTGAGGTCAATCATCACCTGCCACACGTTAGAACGATCCAAGATACTTGACAGGAAAATTGAAAAATATAATTAAAAAAAATGATATCAATGAAATCTGTGGGAATAGATAATATATGGTTCGTATAAAAGTATCGGGAAAAGTGTTGAGAAATTGATTAATTTCAGATATTGCTGTAAGTTCTCAAAATTCTTCAAAGTACGCACATCCCTCGAACGCCGATAAACTTTTGCCAGCGGCTATTCAACGACTCGAAGGCTCCGCGTTAGGTGGATTCGGGAAGGTCTTAAAGGGTATGTAAAGGTCTAGATTTTGATAGGAATTTAGTTTTGAAAGTCTTCTAATCGGTTAATTAGTAGATGTTCAATTACTGCTTGTTGGTTAAAGAGTTGAAGTGATTGCTTAGTACATTGCAGAATCAGTTTGATGGGTATTGTATGTGAATAAACAATAAAACGCAATGGTAATAGGATTCCCAATTAAAAGGGAGGTTGAGATAAAAACATTCAAGCTGAGAGATAAAAAGCTTTTCTTATTAGCTAATCTACCGGTTAAGGTAAGTTTTGGATGGACAAAACTACCAAATAAATATAATATAAAGTTGAAGAGGTCAAATAATTTACCGATTTTGGAACTGTTTTGGATGAAAGGGGACAGAGTGGCGGTGAAATTAAAATGCGGCCTTCGCTAGGCAGAAAAGCGTTTACAAAAAGACGGAAGTTTTTAAAAGTAAATGAAAAGGAAAAGTTAGGGAAAACCTTAATATGGAGCATAGTTTTCAAACTTGGTCGTTAATGCCAGTGAAGAAGCGTACGTTGGAGCGTTTTAAATGTGGTCGTGGAGAAAATTGTAAGGAACAAAATGAGCGGAAATTTGAAGAAGACGAGGCAAGTGGCTGAAAGAGATACTTCGAAAGAGTGGGATGCTGATGTGGACGGCAATAGAGGGGATAATGCTGGAAAATGGGGATTATTATTTGTAGGAAAGTTTCACAAATTGGCAATTTTCCAGGTGGTAACTTAAATTCAATTTATGTTCTTGTATAATATTGGGAGCTTAGGAATATTTTGAGGAAAGAAATAAGGGAGGAAGACAGCATGCATGAAAAGTAATAGAATGAATACATGTATTACATAAGATATTTTTTTCATCTTTGTTAAAGGTTATGATTACCTAATTTTTATTGACAGAGTACATTGAAAACCTACCATCAGCTGATACATTCTACTGCTACTCATAATATTAATTCGAATATTTAAAATCATTCTAGCCTATATGCAAATATTTCGTCAGGTTTTTTGTGGCTATTCATTAATTCCTTAAGCCCGTTGCAGCAGTGTTTCTATAGTGCCTGCTTTATTGAGGTATATCCTATTGTCTCTTTGTTTTTTCATGGTTGGGGAAAACTAAAAAATGGTTGACTAAATCACATGAGATTATGATTCTTACATTTCTAAACAATCCTTAATGATCCCCAATAAACGGCCGTACAAAAGAAATGAAAGACCATTCGTAATCGAATCCATTCCAAATCGTTTGATGTGTGATATCGTTCCCCAACATTGAGTAAAATATTTTTCTCTGAAAATTCATCCATGTACCACGGCAGAAAAGGCTGGCAAATTCCTTTAACTTTACTATCTTTTAGTATTAGGTAGGGTTCAATGTGCTCACTTTTTTTTCATTATCTTGCTTCCCATTCAGAGAGGAAAATATCTTAACCTCCTAATGCCTTCGACAGGATGAACTGCCTCCGAAAAACTTGTGACTTTTCAGGAAGAATGGATTGAGTTTTCGGTGATTATGAACTGACCACTTTTTAATTCGACAACAAATGACTCCGGGATGAGGAACAACCTCGCTCGGATACATTTCCCATGTTTCATTCATTTGCACGCTTTAGCACGGGAGGAGGGCGTATTTTTCAATTTACCCGCTGGAATTTATAGACTCCATCCCACACCCTTTTATTTTTTACCATTTCTTTTCCTTCCGACATTTTACCACGGCTCGTTCGATTAAGGCCACAACCCCATACATTTCGTGATACACCTCTGCATTTCCTTAACCTCCTTTCCTGGGATCATCCCACGCCCTCACACAAGTCGTATCCATTCCTGCTCGAAACCTTCCGGCCTCGTATTCGTCTCACCGGAATCCGACCCCTTGGGAGACACGGTTTCCTCCTGAGGGGAAATGTCTGCTCGACTGAAATACCAACGATTGGAATATCGAATTTAACTGATTCTACCATAAACCATAATAGCTCTGAGAGATCCAATTCTAAAGAGTAAAAATTCCTCGTAGATTACCCATAAAGTAGTTATTTTTGAAAATAGGCAAATTTTAACTCTTGTACAATGTTTTTCACAATAATATCGTTTAATAATGCATGTTTCTACAGGATCGAGTAACATGTGAATAAATCTGCCGGGTCAGTTTTCTGTTGCTTGGTCCAATGTACATAAGGAGGTAAATTAGCTAAAAAAATAAATTTATCAGCACTAAGGCTGTCTGTATTACTTGATTTTTTCATCGGCTGCACAGATGAAACAATAGAAAAGTAATGATCCCTTAAAGTAATAGCTAAAAAAGATAATGAAATAGTTAATTATTTATTCTTATTGCTGAGAAATGTTTTGTCATTTGAAATGACTCTTATGCGAATTTTAATAAGTTATATAACTCCTCTAAGCTTTTGAGCAAAAAGGATTTATTTATAAACTTTTATTATTGCAGTATTAAATTTACACCTAGCACTATATCATAAGTTTAAGTTAAAATACTTATTGACGATCGCCAAAAGATTATTGAGAAAACGGTAGGGCTACTGAAGTAAAGGACGTCATGGCTTTGGAAAGGGTTTAGTGATGAACTAATATTAGTTGAGGTAACTCTTTAAAGGCAGGAATTGAGCATATAAACAGATAGTCTTTTCTGTATTTTTAAGGTGTTTGCATAATGCGCTTGTGATCTTCTCGAGCCCCCCTTCCCCACCTATCCTGTGTTCCTCCTTTATATGTGTTTCTATCCCTTTTCCTTATATCTAGTTCCATTCAAATGAATATATGTACATATATACGCGCATATATATATATATACACATATATATATGTGTGTGTGTGTGTTTGTGTGTTTACGAAGGCTCTTATCTGCATCTCAAAATGCCTAATCATATGTATTCGGGCATAATCAACTCAGTCTTGCGGGAAAATTATTAACAAATATCAAACAATTTCGATCTCTTAGCAAAGTTCTTTGGATGAATTTGGAACGTTTATTGCAGATTATAGGATATCCATATGGAAAATACTTAGTTATTTTAAATTTATCACCATTTTGAAAGAGTTAACAAATAATCATTTATTTTTCACTAGAGAATACCATTGCGACCATGTTACCTTATGAATTGTTTTCCATCCATTGCCATGATTTGCATTTTTGTGAAACACATAGCTTGCACATAATAATTTCGACCCTTTTACCTTATTCTACATTTTTTCTCTCAAAGCAAATCATGAGGCTGCACCTCCATTGGCATTTGAATCTCTACCTCTGTTCAGTTCAACGATTTGTTCACCCTTTCGAAAGTGTCGGTATGCAGCCACGGACTTCGATTTTTATTAACTTTCACATAAGGGCTTGTCTTCATACACCTTTGAGAAGGTCGTATTTTATTCAGTCCCACCGGAAAAATAAAGAGAATTTAAAGAAGGTACGGCTGTGGTGAGGGGAGTAGAGAGGCAAGAGAGGAAGCAGTTTTCGAGCGATAGAGAGTTCTTTGGGGAGTAGGGAGAACTTTTTTTGACGGAAGAGAGGCTGAAAAACATATCAAGGGGAAGAAAATTGGTTCAAAAACCAGAGAGGAGAAGAGCAGACTGTTCTTTGTATGGAGTTGATGGCCAAAAATACATAAATTTGCAACTGTCAACTTCAACCACAGCTGATCATATGCGTGTAAATGCTGCCTTACAAGAAGCAAGACGATACAGAAGGGAGCACTTCTGGTCGTCAAGGGCAAAGGTCTCCGCAGGTCAAATGTTAACACTTATGTGAAAAATCACGACTGTTTTATAGTCAACATATTTTCATAAGTTATTTTTACTTACTCTCCCGAGAAATTCTCCTTAAATACTTCAGCAATTAGTTTATTTGACCAAATTTGCCATTTCAATCAACGGAAAACAAGGTAAGGAAGGGCGAGTGTTATAATATGTTGGTAGGTAGATATTCAATGATAATTAAAAACTATAAACATTAAATTTGAATGAATCTGTAATTGGATCTACGAGTATGCATTATCTTCTACACCTTTTCCAGACCTCAGGTATAATAATAGTGATGGACGACCAATCTTCCTGCTCTCATACTGAATGTCAATCGATGGCTTTAGACGAACGCTAATGAAAAAAACCACATTGGTGCAATTTTTGATCTTGTTGAAGGCATGGTTTTGAAGCAAATTGCTTCCACACCATTCACGCCATATTTTCGAAGTTCCTGATAATACATACATTTCTTTGGCCAGGATGTATGAGTAAATGTAAAATTACTCGTTTAATGAATATTTTTTGGCGTCGGACAATTTCTGTGGTGGCTAGCCTTCGATCGATGGCATGTGGCATGTGCCGGAGGGTTGAAAGGGGTTGCAGTGGACGGCTGCAGTCCAGTCGTAGGCTCGTACGCCTCGAGTAGTCCAGGACAAACGAAAATAGACCCTTCGAGTCACAGCACGCTGGACACCCGACCGAAGACCTCCATGGAGAGCGTGATTGATGAACGAGTTTCCCTGAAGAGGGGAAGAGGCTGGAGGCGTGTGAGAGAGTGAACGCGAAATGGGAGCGAGGGATGCCGCGGTTAGGAGGAGATCGAGCGACTGCTGAGGGATCTCCTGGATGGGGAGTGCGCCGGACGAGTCGCCCGAGTGGGAATGATTGCGGAGCGAGATAACGCTCTCGGGGTGAAAGAGATCGGAGAGATGCGAGAGCGTGTCACTCCCTTAAAAGCCTCGGTCAGATGCGTTTGACGGAGGGCACTTGATCTTCCTGCAGCGGGGATAGGCTCGTGGACGAGCTGAGATGGAAACGACAATATTTCTTACAAAAACGTGAATACCTGGAGTCCAACACCCACCTTTTGGAGTCTCATTTCCCGTTTGTCTTTAATCAAACTCATGAGTCAACTTATTAAACAAGCCCTGACGTGGCCTAATGCGCTCTTTTTATAAATAAAAGGTCAAAAAATTATGTTCACTTGATTTTATATTGTATCGACTTGAAAGAGCTGAAGACTGCTCTTCGGATAAGATTTGTGCAATAACTTATTATCGTATATATAATGTGGAGAATTGAAAGGGATAAGTTAAGAGTAAGTCGAAGAGCGTATTATAAGCAAAGAAGTATTATAATAATTAATTGATCGAAATTCTCTCTCTTTAATTACATAATTAATAAGTTAACCCCCTGGCCTCATTTTATTTATATTTACTTGCTGCTTGTTGGAGAGTTTTCAGGTAAATTAATTACGAAGCTCATTCGTATGTTTTGTAAAAATCTATGTATGTATCTGTATATGTGTGTAACAGATATATATATATATTTTTAAGGTAATCTACCGGTTAAGGTAGGTTTTTGGATGGACACAACTATCAAATAAACATTTTGTGACTCCCCACCCAGCAAACTAATCTATATCAGGTCCCTCTTCATCTCGGTGTACTTCTTTCCTCCCTTCATCCCGTCCAACATCCCTATCCTGTTCCTACCCTTACCTCGCTTGCCCAACATTCTCCCCTCTATTACCCTCTTCAACATTCCACTACCGCTCAATACGCCTTTAATCCATTTTTCCTGCCTCCATAGGATTTCTCTCAACAAACCCCTCTCCTCCCCCACCATTTCTAGTACTTCCTCATTTGTTTTCCTTTCGGTCCATTTCACCTTCTCCATTCTTCTCCACACCCACATTTCAAAAGCTTCCAATCTACGTCTATCCTCCTGCTTCAGCGACCATGTTTCCGCGCCGTACATAGCTACGCTCCATATCAGAGTTTTTACGAGTCTTGTCTTAACATCCCTACTCAACGTCCCCGTCATCAGCTCCCTCCTCCTTGAGAAAGCCTCCTTGCCTAGAGCAATTCTTCTCCTTACGTCCCTACCACTTTGACCGTATTGGTCCAAAACACTTCCGAGATATGTAAACTGTTCTACCTGCTCTATTTTTTCCCGCCTATTTTAATATTTAGCTTAGCCTTTTTCTTTCTGGAAAATCGCATAACCTTTGTTTTATTAATATTGACTCTCATCCCATATTTATCGCACTGAACCTCCAATTCACTCAACAATGCTTGCAACACCTCGGCTGACTGAGCAACCAATGCTTGGTCATCAGCAAACCTAACCGATTTTACGAATTCCCCTCCGACTTTCATTCCTACCTCCAGTTCTTCCCATGCCTCTTTAATCATTTCCTCCACATATACGTTGAACAGTACCGGTGACAATGGGCAACCCTGCCTTACACCTCTTCCTAACACATTGCCCATCCGGACTCTCCGTTCCCCACTCGCACCCTGAGCAGTCTGAGACATGTACAGGTTGCGGATCAGTCTCCTGTCCCTCCAATCCATTCCTATTTTCTGCAATACACGCATTAATTTTTCCCAATTCACTCTATCAAACGCTTTTTCGAAATCTACAAAACAGGCAAAAACGTCCTGATTGTATTCTATATTCCTCTCGACTAGTGATCTCATTACTGCAATGGCATCACGCGTACCTCTTCCTTTCCTGAACCCAAACTGATCATCCCCTAAGTAATCATTTGCCTTACTCTCTATCCTTTTGTTGATGATCCTGAGAATAACTTTAGCTGCGTGGGATATCAAACCTATTGTTCTGTAATCCTCACATGACGAAGCCTTTGCCTTTTTTGGAATAGGAACTAACACCGATCTCACAAAATCTTCCGGCCAGATTCCTTCCTCATAGATACTACGAATCAGTCCATATATGGCCTTCTTCCCACCTTTCCCTAACCATTTCAACATTTCTACAGGAATATTGTCCACCCCCACAGCCTTATTTGCTTTCATCTCCTTTAATGCCCTTTCTATTTCATCGTCGAGTATGCCTGGACCTAAGCTATCTTCTTCTACGTCATGTTCCTTTTCTATGTCTAACCTTGTCGGCCTAAGTTCTTTACCATACAGTGTTTCTATATATTCCTTTCATCTCTCTTGGATTTTTCCTGGTTCAACTATTATCTTACCCCATTTATCTTTAACTGTTAGCACAGATCCTGCCTTCTTACTTCCCGACAATAACTTAACCTTGCTGTATAGAGCACCAATTTCACCCTTCTTCTGTAAACTTTCCATATCCTCGCATTGCGTTCTCCACCATTCTTCTTTTGCTTTATTTGTGGCCCTTCTCAATTTATTGTTTAACTCTTTGTACTTCATTTTGCCTAACTCTGTGTTTACATTTTTCCATCTTCTTCTCTCATCCATCTTTGCAATCATCTCATCCGTTACCCATGGTTTCCTTATCCTTTTCCCCTTAACGGTTCCTATAGTGTCTTTAGCGGCTTCCAATATCCCTTTCTTGATACATTCCCATTTTTCCTCGATAGTACTCAGTTCTTTACCGTCATCCATCATTTTCTCTACAGCCTCCTGATACTTCTTCCTCGTTAATCCATTTACTGCTTCTAAATTCCATTTCCTAACCCGCCACCCTTGCCTTATCTTCTTGAAACGAACATTACATTTCATAACAACTAAATCGTGGTCAGAGTCCGCATCCGCTCCTGGGAAACTGTGCGAATTTATAACACTGTTCCTAAACCTGTGCCTAACCATAATATAATCTAACTGATACCTTTCTGAGTCACCTGGCATTTTCCATGTATACCTACGCCTTTTGTGGTGTCTAAACCATGTGTTAGTGATGACTAACCCCTGTCTCCTGCAGAATTCAATTGCTTTCTCCCCGCGTTCATTCCTCGTGCCTAACCCATAGTCCCCCACCTCACCACCATCTCTTCCTTCGCCTACCGTCGCATTCCAATCCCCCATCACTATCAAATGTTTCCCTGCAGGAACACTCGCGATGATATCCTCTAACTCATCATACATCCTATCGACTTCTTCCTTCTTGTGGTTGCTCGGTGGCATGTATACCTGAACAATGACCAAGTTCGTCGGCTCTGCTTTAATCTCTACGAGTAAAATTCTATAGGTCGCTTGATCTATGTTGAATATATATATATATATATATATATATATATATATATATATATATATATACACACACAAACATATGTCTACACACAGTCACCTGTGTGTTTATTCCAATTTCTTTTTACCATTTTAATATTTGAATTCTATCGCAGTAGTGTTTCTAAACGATCACCGGCAAAAGGAATATGCACTCACAAATTTGATTTGCCCCCAAAATAGCGGTCTTTAGTCGAGTCCAATTTTATGCAGACCTTCTAAACTAATTTTGCTGCTTTACTGTAGCAATATGAATAAGAAAATATTTTTTAACTTCAGAATAAATTTGTAGTGTACTGTTCCGTAATTTCCAGCCAGTGAATCGTGTATCATATGTATACTTAAACCATTCAATTCAATTAAAAATATTATTCCACGTAGTCTTAAGTCTTTTTGATTACCATCTTTAGAATGGAAATAAGACAAACTTGTATAAAGAGACGTTTCAGGCGTGACATGGTGGAATAACATGATTGATTGATTGATTGATTGGAAAATTGCCAAATTTTAATCAAAAAGAGAAATTTGGTAAGATTTCTAACAATGTATCGTAGTTTTTTATGTCTCAGAAATATGTTAGTTGAGGCAGGAGGATACGCATAGCTTTTGAGATGTGGGACTGGAGAAGAATGAAACAAAAAATAGACGGAAAGAAAAAGAAACTAAGACTTCATGTGCATGTAAGGAGAGGAGAGATGGCTGTTGTAAGAAATTTGTTGAGATCAGGACAAGCAGATGTAGGAGTTACTAATGAGGTTTAGCAAGCTGTAATGGAGGGGAAGATTGGTGGAGGGAAATTAATACGTGCTACAGATTAAATTAAGGGAGGCAGAAAGGGGTCAGACAAAGAACCACCTTATTATTATGTTTTGTGGGGTTTAAGAGCATCTATTGTCCTGTACAGGAAAAAGTCTACCAGTGTGTTGTGCCTTGTTTAAATGCAACCCTACCGTAATCTGGTAGGCTAATGCTGACAGGTTTGGAATTCTTTGATTAGGGTGGCAGGTCTCTCATTTCAAGGACCCCAAAACTTCATCATTTGAAGGTCAATATTACCTGAATAGTTTAACACATTGTGCCTGCCAGCCCAGCGCATACACTGTGGTACGTAATACTTCAATGCTTATCAGGTACGAAAATTTAGAATGTTTGTAACTTTCCATTTAATCGCTAAATTTATTCTTTGGTTACGAGCGCTTGCAAAACTTAATTATTGCGATCACCAATGATTGAATTTGCAATTAAACAACGACTTTTACATTAAAATGCTAGTTTTTATCAATAAAAAAACATTCAATTTTTAAGTTGTCATTTTTATTGTGCGAGAACTATAAAATTTATGACTATCCATGCCATGTTTAGTCATAAAATTAATTCATTAAACAATATACCACCACATCAGGTCTTCCATTACGCCAGGTTAGATCATGATTACATGCATATACTTATGAATATGATAATGGTTATGTCCTCATCTTGGCCTATCATAAAACGGACTAGATAATTGAGTATAATAAAGAAATGATAATGCTATAGTTAGGCATCAATTTAGAAAAATTAGCATATTGAAATCCGCAAAAACAACCAGTAGCAGTAGCTTTTACATTATCTATGGGTGATTTAGGTTTAGGTTAAACCGTATACAAGATATTTCTCTTTTTGATATACAAGGGTACTAATTAATTTTCCTAACAAAGCTTAACCTAGTTAACTTTTCTGACAAATGCACAAGACATTTTTTCTGAAATTGTTGAGGTCGGAAACTTTTCAGACCACCCAAGTATATATTTTTCACGAACTCCAAAAACGTTTACTCTCACCAACCCTATTTTCCATTTATGGTATTTGTTTTAAATTATTTTTTACACCGTATTGGAATTTCAGTGAAAATTGAAATTTCAATGAAACATGATTCCACCTCTACCGCGAAAAAATGAAATTAAAATTTAAATTATTATTACTCTTTCCAATACCAATTGATATAATGATAAAAGCAGGGTGTTTAATTACTTTTACAGTTGTATACCCATGCACTTTTACTTTTCGGAATTTTTATAATTTAGCTTTAAATATAATTAATCACTTTTCAACATTTAAATATATATATACATATATATATATATATATATAAATATATTTTTATATGCCAAACATTTTAAGCATTGAAAAATTTCAAATAAGGGAATGATTATATTACCAGCTACATTTGCGTTCTGACAGCTAGGGTTTGATTGTATTTCATCTTTCTTTCCCCACAAAGGTAAAAATTCATTAAAAATTGGAATATTCTCAGAAAAATACTCGTAAAAACATTTAAATACACAGAAAAATAAAATTAAATATTGCTGTCATCAAAACAATATTTTTGACCGAAAAAAATGAGAGCACAAAACCCCGCTTTTACTAAATTGTTTATGATGCAACTCAAGGCTCCTTTCCCCACACATTCATTTTGTATGAATGGCTCTGGAGACCTTTCGACGTTCCCTCTCGATAATATTTGAAGCCACAATAATTCGCCCCTTTTTCATGCTATTCTAACTGGTGAAATTTCCTTTTCAATTTGATTTTGTTGCTCGGTGAAATGACCACCGTCTTATTTGAATTTTTCTGAAGCCATTTAAAAGTTCGCCTTCTTAGCCTTAACTGCTATTTCATTGAACTTTTCTTTTATTTCATATTCACATTAATTATTCACGGAGAAGGATAAACAAAGTGTGACTTTCAAATTTTCGTAAAATGTTCTTAGGTAATATTTTTGAAGGAGGTTAATAATGAAGTTTTATGTATAAATAAGCTAATGTCTGATGACCCTGAAACCCTTTAACGGGTTTGTCTTTTTTTTGCCGTCCAAACTTTTATGGTTTCAGCTCCGCTTTCTTCCGAGGGGAGTTTGGGAAGGTATGCAAGTTTGTTAAATTTTAATTGATGATGACTGTTGAGAGCATTGTCAAAGTTACATGGAATTAACGGTTTATTTATTTTTTTCATTAATTTTTAAACATATTATAGCTGAAGAAATTTCTATGAGCTATGAAAGTACAAATAGTTTTATTCAAGCGTGAAATTTTAAAATATTTATATTTTACTATCCAAAGTAAATGTAATCCCTTTACGGAACTTTCCGACCGACCGACGCTTAAGTACTGCACCATTAGGCGCATTTTATACCAATACCCAGCTATGCTGATAAACGGATGTGTGATATAAGTGGCTTAAGGGCGAAATTAAGCTAACGAGTAAATGTACGTGCAGTTGACATCAATTTATTTTCGGTGATTATCAGGATTCATTTAGACTTGTTTTTGCGCGTTTGTATTTGAAGTGGGGATTATCAGAGTAGTGCCATAAAGGTTCTATGAGAGAGTTACCAGTATTTCCTATTGCTTGCTGAAATGACATGACTAGGTCTCTTAGATAGGTTGGTAGGCTCGGTATTTTGAGGTCGTTGTGAATGTGAACCAAGGGGCGTTAGTAAGAGTCCGCAAAATTTTATTTTGAAAGCGTGTCTGTTTGTTCAGGTTTGTCGCAGCTACTGATCCCCAGGCTGGATAACCGTAGGTTAAGATAGTTCGTATCATGGGTTTGAACAGAAGTACCTTAGTAAGAAGACGGAGGGGACTCTTGCGCTTTATGAGGGGATAGATTGAGAAAAAGGCCGCGTTGGCCTTGTTAAGTGCATATTGGGTGTGTGCTTGCCAAGTGAGTTTCTTGTCAAGTTGTACACCAAGAAATTTGGCAGATGATGCCTGGGGGATCTTTTCCTTGCCGTAGTAAATGGGGGTGTTGTTAAGTTTTTTCCATTTTCTGGCATAATTGACGTTGATGCATTTTGTTGGGTTTAAGGTAAGTTTCCAGTCGCTCATCCAGTCTTCTATGCTGTCTAAGTGTTCTTGGATATTTTCTGCAACATGATTTGGGTCAAAGGAAGTTAGCGCTATAGAAGTGTCATCCGCATAGAGGTAGCTTTCAGTTTTTGGGTGTGAGGGGAGATCTTTAATAAAGAAGTTAAGAAGAACGAGTGATAGAATGGCTCCTTGAGGGACGCCTGCTGTGATGGATCGGGTAGTTGATCTGGCATTGCTAACGGCTACAAAAACGTGCGGTTAGAAAGAAAAGAGTGGATGATCTTAGTTAGGTACATTGATATGTCGGTTTTGAGCAGTTTATGTAACAGGTCAGCGTGCCAGATTTTGTCAAAGGCTCTTTGGAGTTCAAGGAAGGCTATTTGGGTGTGCTTGTGAATGTTGAAGCCGAAAGTGATGTGTCAAACCAATCTTGTAATACTCAGTTTTATGTTTTTATTTCCGTAAAGATGTAGACATACAAGAGATGTATAAAATGTTATTAAGCAATATTTACATTACGAAAACCCCGTTTTAGGATGAGCTCCTCTTCGGGGTGGAAAATAACAAATGTAGAAAAAGGCTAAAAGTGAGCGGTTGCGGAAATACAAATTCTTTTCAACGGGAGCGGTGTTAGCCCGGCATTTGCCCACGGGCGAAGGGAAACCCGCAAAACCTCCGCCAGACCACCACTTGAAATACTTAAAGTCCCTCATATTTATATAAGTGCATATTACGAGGATAGCTCGTATATGTAAGGGGACTAGAAATGAAATATAAGCGATGATCCAGTTTTCTAAAATATATTTTATTCATATATAGTATAATAGTTTTACATCCTTATAAATAAAGCACGTAGAAAGAATCAAAAAAACATTGTGTTTTCACAGGAAATAATTCATTAGTCTACTTGTTTTGCTACAATGTAGCACCATCTGGAGTAATGTAGCAAAATTAGTCGACAGTTATAAATTCTTTCCTACGGAAAAGTCCGCATGATTCTCCCTTCGTGATTCACAAGTGGATTTTCACTAAGTATCGCCATCAATCACCTCTCAAATCCTCACAATAACTAATTACATTAAATCAATAAAACCAGTTCTTTTAAATGCTATGATTAGGAAAAAAAATCTCCTACAAGGAATCTTATATTTATTCTATCTCAAATTTAGGTAGTGCAATGTATAATATCTTAGACCCTGTGGAGGTTGCTGAGACAAATGCTCGCATCTGAGGTTTTTAAGGGCAGAAGAGTTATTACAATGTCCTCACAAAATACGTTAATGGTGATTTGGAAAATAGATTCGTTTTCAGCTTCATTCTACGTCATCCTTATTGGAAGGCTCCGAGTTCTTTGATGTCAGATCAGAGCGACTGTGAACCTTACGTTTACTTAAAAGTACACCAAGGTAATTGCAATTGAAATACTTAGCCACCTCCGCGTGTTAAAATCCCTTATATTCTTCGTTCTCACGTGTAGGAAAACTTTGCACCCTTACTCAGCGTGTGTGACCCTTACGGAGTGGTCTGTAGTCGTGTTTTCACATCGACGACGACATTCTATAACTCAAAGTAATGCCGTACCGCAAATTCCTGAGTAATTTCCTCACAACTCTTCGTCCGGTCGTTACCATTATGGGCGTTTATTCCCGAGAAACTCTCCCTCGGTCCCGACAACCAAGCAATCCTGTGTCGCCTGAGGTTTTGTGTATGTCTATGTATGTGTGTGTGTGAGCACATAAAAGTTCGGCCGAGCGGAAAGAGGTTCGGGAACGGAGCCATTTTTATTCCACGGGAGTACTTTGGCTTCCAGTGTGTCTTACCGCCATTACCCCATTAACCAGTCGCACTCAGGATCCAACTTGGAATTGAGTTGGGGGTGGTTGGGTGGGTGGAGGGAGGCTTTTTGGAGAAATGTGATACGGAAGGTTTCTTTTCCTTCTGCGTGCGGAGATGCGAAACGGGCTTTTTAAGGAGAATGTTTGGAGTTGAAGTTGGATGCGAGCAAAGGCGTCGAAAGGGTGCGGCGTCTCGGGCTGTGGGGGTGAGTTGGGATGGGGTGAGGGGGGGTGAGTTGGGATGGGATGAGTGCGGTGGGGGGGTGTAAATGGAATGGAGGGGGAGATGCCACGAGGAATGAGGAACGCGAAAGAAGAAGAAGAACAAACTTTTCTCCAGTTGGCGCAAGTTCCACTGCGCGCGGGGCTGTCTGTCAAGGGGAGAGTCTCGTGTATCCCGACACGTAAAAGGGGGAAAGCGTTTGAAAGCCTTCCCCGAAGTGTAAGTTTTTTAGGTACTAACCCTTTGAACTCCCCTCCCTGACCTCCCCCGACGAAATTCCTTGGATATTACGACCATAATTTTGTTTTTCCTCTGCCTGTAACAAATGTTGTGGGAGCGAAAGTTGGCGTTCAATTTGGATGCATACATTTTTTTGTCAATATCTACGCTCCCCGAAGTGGTTATTCCTTAAGCCTCCATCCATACGCACTGCTCTTTGCTATGGAAATTATTTAAGCTTAAAGGGACGGGGCAAGTACGTGCCCAACAATTCCCAAAATATTTATGGTGGAGTAAAAAAATCCATTCTTTTCTTTTTCTTGGAGAAGAGATCCCCTATCTCATCGGATAGCCGATGTTGACATCTAATCATATTACTCGTTCTCCATCCTCTTTGAAAGAAATGAAACCTTTCACGACAGTGATTTTTCATTACTTCTCATTTACTGGGGTGTTTGGATACCGTGATGCTCGATTTAGGTGAACTATCTTAACTTTATTATTTTAGACTGTCACAATAGTACGACCATCCTATCTGATGAGTGGAAAATCATTCGCTGAAATCTCGGTGACGAAATTCGGTGCTGTGTCTTTGCATGGTTTGCACTCATTTTTGGTAGCTTTGACGATGATTAACGTAAAGCAAGGAAAAACTAAGAATCATTAAAGTGAAATTAT
Organism: Hetaerina titia; assembly: GCA_037158775.1. Taxonomy (NCBI): domain Eukaryota; kingdom Metazoa; phylum Arthropoda; class Insecta; order Odonata; family Calopterygidae; genus Hetaerina; species Hetaerina titia. Next base: position 92,912,658 of record CM073775.1, on the reverse strand, counting down.
TCATATGTATTATTCTCTAGTGAACATTTTAATTTTGATAATCTGAAAATCTCTTGAAACGATGTTGATTCTTAAATATACAATGTACATGTTGTTTTATTTTTCATTTATTTTATTTTTTATATTTATTTCCAAGTTACGAATAATCCTGAAGTTCACATTTTCTCGTAATTGATTTCAATACTTTTTTCTTTATCACGAAGATTCAGGAGTAGGTAAAGAAATACGTTTTAATATTCCACGCAACACTCTTATTTGTCGAATTTCAATTATAAGACCATTATCAATCCCCATAAAAAGACCAAAAAATGGAACAGGGGGTGAGCAATAAGCTAATTTTTGGGGGGACGGGAGTATCGATTGAAGGGAGGTAGTACCAAAAATAAATGTTATGGAAAAGAATTAGAGGAAGCACCTAAATTGGACTAAATTTAATGAAATTAATTTAATTTATTGATTAAATTATAAAAATTCTTTGAAATTTTTAAGGACCAGGAGAAAACGTCCATTTCTGTACAATTTTAGACTTTTAAAGGCAATCGTATTTACTTATTGAGTGTTGAAAATACAAATACCAGTAATTTAACAAGTTGGTATTTGGAGATGACATGGGTGATTTTGGTAAACAACGCCATTAGCTCCAGTCCAAGTTCAATATGCTTGTTTTAATATTTCTGAGAATCTATAATATATTTATAATAATTAATAAAAGATAAAGCTTCAATTCAGGCACTGGTCATCTCTTCTTAGGAAGCCCGTAAATTCCTGTTCGCAAATTAGAACTTGCGTTTACAGACGCCAAAGTAAAGGTGACCCGGTATATCAGTCGTCGCATTTCAATTACATGTGATATACATCATGCATATAATTTACATGGACGCAAAAAAAGGAGCAAAATGATATCATTGTTGCATTTCATGAACAAATCTTTATATCAGCAACAGAAAACATGCATAGATTCAGTGCACCAAAACTAGCAGCAAGAAATCTTTCGTGAGCGCAGTGGTTTTGTGCATCAGGAAAATGAAAAGGAGGTTATGATATCTCCAGCATAATTATCCAGGGATATCTCCGGTATATAATACAGCAAACTTTTCCCGAAAATATCCGCCCATTACACTTTGCTCATTGAATTTCAGACACTGGCATTATTTGAGTCGAGATTATTCTTTTGTCTTAACCCCCTAGAGTTTCCAACTTCAACTTTCTCAACACCGCCCTCCTCCTCTGAGTTTCTTATTAATCAGTGGCCCACACAGACGACCTCCTTCCTCTTAATCACTCGTATACGTTTCCCACTTACCACCCCGTCTCTTCGCAGCCCCTACCTTTCTGTCTACAATCTTCTCGTCCCTATTTCGAAAACTTGTCTTGGGGGACAAAGTTAAAAGAAATTCTTAACTACAGAATACCATTCTAACTGAATGAAGAGCTGCCAGCTCCTTTCCCCTTTTGATTTCCTCACCGCGGAGGGTTGGAGACGTGCTTTTTTTAACTCTAGTGTGATCCGCTTAGATGTTTGCGACCTCTCCCTCACTCTCCCTCTCCACTTAGATATCCAACCAATTCACTTTCGCGGCAAGCGACTCACGGTTACCCGGGATTTGCTGCGGAACTCTGTCGTAAGTTTCCAGGTGCATGCGCGGTTCCCCCTCGGCGCGGTATTGCGCGGTTTCCCCTCGACATCCCAGTTGGCCTTCCGTATTGAACTTAATGGCGCAGTAATCCGTCTCAGAAGTACAAAAGTCCCTATGGCCTCAATTCCTCTTCAGTCAAAAACTCAGCTTTCCATATCCAAGGAAATTCATCCCCTAAACTCAATTTTCAACTAACTACACTTTCTCTACCTGGATTCTCTACCAAATCAATTGAATAATGCAAGACGGTTCTGTCTTACGATTCAAGTGAATGGAAAGTGTAAATTAATGGAGAAGATCAAATACAAATCCGTCGTGGGTCAATTTTGTAAAATTACCCTATAAAATAGTACATTTCATGCGGAACGGAGCAAAGTTAATTAAAAATCTCGGGAATTAGGAATATTTCCATTAGAAATATTTTAAGATATTTTTGTTGTCTGAATTATCATACAGAAACATACACTTACGAAACTTTTCGTAAATGATCATCTACAGTAAAAAGATCATGACCCTATATCCGTCACATGTTACTCACTTGTTCAGTGTGTTTAACATAGAGTTAATGTAGGTTGAACACGTTCTTTCAGTTTAGCTTAATATAAATTGATGATTTTTTAACAAAAATAATCATTTCATAAATGACTAAAATCAATTTTTCATAACTAGAAATATATTTTATGGCATTAATACAGCGTTATTTTTTTGCCATCTCAGCTTGAAAATTAAACTAAAATTCATTCTAAAATATCCCATCCCAAAGTATTACAATATCAGTCTGTACGTCGTTGCATATATGAACTCTGAAACCGTTGGAATAATTAAATAAAAGCCCCTAGTTAAAGGGTACTTAAGTGTACGGCGTCACACTCAGATCCTCAAAGTATTAATCCTTTTTTTCTACAAAACTAAATGGCTGTAGATGGAGACGTGCGATTTTTTCTTATTTCTTCGCATCTCCGAGTGAGCCTGTTTGAGCGACATCCTCAAGGAGGGGGCGGAGTGGGAAGGAGGCGGGCCCCGGAATGTGAATGGAGCTCAATGGAGTCTTTCTCACACTTTTCCCCGCACCTCTAGCGCTCCACGTCAAGACTCGGACGTGACGTGTGAGATCACACAAGCGATGCGCGGGATTTGACGCGAATGCTCCGATTGGAAGAGGCAGAGAAATGAAAAACACGCCCACGCACACACATGAGTTGGCGAGAGCGATAGAAAGTCATGTTCTTGAATACAGGACGCTGAAATGTTCCTGGGAGGTAAATGTGACGTCAGGAGCAGAAAGTTCAACAGAAGAAGCACGGGACCCGTCGGGGAATCGAAGGGGAAGCCCATATTGGTTGAATAAAAACCAAAATTGAATTCATCTTCGTTAAAGAAGTCGTTTTTTTCAAAGAAGACGGTGAAAATAGTGTGTTTTCATGCATACGGAAATTGTTAGATTCTGTGGCATTAACTGTCTGTGATGATGCCTGAACTGCGTCATGAGTACCAATAAAAAGGCTTCGTAGGTTAAGCATAAGAGTTGATTGACTGGATGCGTATTATTAAATTTTGAAACACTGCGATTTATTATTGGGGTGTTTGATCTGTGTTTCATAAAATATATTACATATTTGTTCTCAGAACATGTAACCTGACCGATATTACAATCTAATATTGAGATCTTAAAACAAATTTAATTCGTATACCATTTCTATTTAGTTTACGAAGTGATTTTTAGTTTATAAATATTATTTTAAACTTTAAGCTCAACTTTGGATTTTATAAGAATGTCTATAAACGGTATTTAATGATTTCATGCTTACGTCAGTAATGTATCTCAGCTAAAAGTGTCCTAATCCTATGTTAATAAAGTTTGATAAACACTGGTTTAGACGAATTTTTCAAAAAAAAATTAATCATCGCTAAACGACGACGTATGACTCTGCTAGAAATTGTCAAAGTTACTCTTGAGGTCTTTCATCGAATTATATGTATTTTTTTAATAAAAATTATCGAAGTAGTGACATTCTTCAAGCAAACTGAATCTAACACCCGCTTAATCCGCAGGGAATTGATCCTCTACCTTTATGTGGTCTATTCAAGAAGGTTTTGATAATCTATGGTAATTATTATTTGATATTTTAGTACAATTATTGTTAGCTTTAATGTTAACTGCAAACCTAACGCCTCGATTTATCTACTACCTTAAACCACTGTTAAATTCCGCATTTATTCTACCTCCTTTTTTTCGTCCAAAATGCCTGAACTGCATGGTCATAGCAGATGAATATTTATTTCATTTTCATTTATACAATTCATAGAGAAATACGAATAATGAATTATAAGATTCAATTTCCTTAGAAAATCTTCTCTTTCCTTAGAAAATGTTCAAATGTTTACTGAAAATTTTCACAGTGCAGCCACTACGATTTTTATTACGCATTACCCATAGGTTTATTTTTTCAGACAATTCTGTGGTACCGTGGCTTTTAACGGACCCGTCGTGCCGAAAATCATTTAAAATAGTGCATCGACCGTAGATTTTAAAGTTGTGGAAAATTTCTTCTTCACTTTTTAAAATTAGAGTTTTATCGAAACCAATTCAATACCCCTTTCCTCATGCTGGATTTACCCTATAGGTTAGTGTGTTTTAAATTATTCGATATCTACATGTTCAAATGAATATATCTATGCAAATGTATTTCATTCATAAAGGTTACTTCATGGTGCGTATGCGTACACAATTGTAAAATTAAAAGAGATTTCAGATAATTATGTTGTCACTAAAATTAAAGCTAAATTTGATGACTCCCTGGCGCGAGCTCACTCACAGTGCAGGATTCAATTACTGCGTTTTAAAATTGTTCACATTACTATATGATCGTAAAGGTTCACTTCGTAGGCAAAGGTGGGCATGATTTTCTATCTCATCTCAGCGCCTTTTTTATGATTGATTTGTGTATCTGTTTGCGAATTGTATGTAAAGCATTCGCATTGAAATTTATTTACTCGTTCTTTTCTAAATTCTAACTGTGTTACCACTTTATTGAATTTAATAAGTATAATCGGCTAATTCAAAAAGAAATAATCTATGAATGTCTACCAGAGGAATAAGGTTTCATTGCAGCTACACCTATTTCCTCCTTCGCTCAAATTGAAAACGGGATTCTTTTTTCTTGCGTGTTTGTTTCCAACAGGGTCATAAGAAGATTATCAATGAGCCATGTTTATTATTTTCTCTCATGAAAAATTGCCTAGAATTATTCTCAGTAATGGTATAGGCAAGGAAGTTGAATCCTCTCTATTTCCTGAGACCTCATGATGGCTCACCATTTACTTTTCAAGTTCGGACATTAATCCTCTCAGCGCAGAGCGGCGTGAGCTAACGGTGAGATTTGTGCTCTTTCTTGTGTACGTGATGAGATTTTTCAGTCGTCATTAAACCCAGTGAGCTGATTAAGATACCTGAGATTCGGTTGAAGTTTTTCTATTGCTGTGAACACTGAAACCATTCATCCTCCTTTGTTTCTCGAAGTGGATAGAAAATAAGCCGAGTCCTCTGAGAAACTTTAGCGTGTATGACTTCAAGATTTTTTAAATTATGGATATGTATTTCTTCAAAAACCATGCTTAATGTTCGATGCTCATGTTCAATGTCTGATATGAAAGTCTCCATATTCTGGTATCCAAATTTTCAAAATCAAAATAGTGGAAACATACAGACCGTGAATGGTATAAACATGCACAGGATATTTAATTTGTTATTTTTTAATTAAACGTACTGTAGGCCAACAAATGAAAACGCTCCCTTAGATGAAGCCTAATTATTGAATAGAACCTTAGAATGAAACACACATTAGTGAGTTACGTGCTATCGGCTACATGATGTATAAAAATAAAGCATTTTTGATTCTTAGTCTATTTGCACACCTCTTTTTTGTACGAAAATAAATCAACGTATTTTTTTTACGAAGTCATGTTCTTCGGTTTTGGGTATTTTTTATGTTTTTATATGTACATATATTTATACATGTATATATGTATGTGTACATGTGTGTATATATATATATGTTTTATAAGTGTATATATTGTGTTTATATGTTGCGTAACAACATGTTACGCAACATAATTGCCTCATTTGTTTTCAAAACCCTCTTTTACGTAATGAATTCCAATATTTTTCATAAACATCAGCATTGTCACATATCTAGCATACGCATGATAGAGCACTAGGTATTCAGGAAGCATTTCACTTATGGCTTAGTAGCGGGAAATAATTAAGAAGTTATAAGTGCGTAAGTAAATTTGAAAAGAAACAACTTTACACGCGGTACAATATTTTTCATTCGGACATTCGATATAATCCCCTAATAGTAGCGATATAATAAAAAGAAAACATTAAAATTACAACCGAGTATTAGGCTACTTGATCCAACTTATTATCTTCTGGAAGAATACGATGACAACTATTCCGGTCTCTTATTGTCCACGGCAAAAAAGGTCCTGCTAGGACAGCTGGACACAAATCATTGTATTATAACGGAGCCCGTGATTTCATATCCCAGGACATTAATCTCATTCTCCAGTCGGAATCCTTAGTGGCATTTGCTAATGAGTATAAGCGGTGTCGCCTCCGTGGTCAGCTTATTTAATCCCATCATGCGCTGCATTCATTCCCCCTACCTTAGGGTCCACATGGGTAATCTCCCGTTTTTGTTCCTCTTAACTTATTCCACTTAACCCACCAGGGTACATAACACCTACTAAGTCCACCGCACCCCCTAAATCAGGCTTTACAATCCTAATAACCTTCATCCTTCCTTTTCTCATGTCTGTCCTTCCTCGCCACTGTCCCACATCCCTTCTTCAAGCACGCGCAGCGAGCTGGCTGCCAAAGGACCAGTGATTCACGAAGTTTTCGGTCGGCTAAATCATCAACCACACACACAGAAATTTTCCCATGGTAAGCTGGAGAGGAACCGAGCTGATTGCAAGGGAGATGCGAATGCGGATGTCTCCGTCCGCGCTCTCTCTCTCTCCCTCTCTCTCTCTCTCAAAACGTCATGCTAGAGAGATAGAGCGACCTTAGTTAAATATTTTTTTTAAATCTAGAAGACCTTCATTCAAATGAGGCAATAAAAAAAACTGCTCTAATTTCTGAATATCTGACATTTTCTCAAAAGCTGCTTAATGAGTAGTCCAAAAGATAAAATAAATCAATGAGCTGTACCAAAAAGATAGATGCATGCGCTTAAGTATGTATTTTATTGATAACATTAGTTGAAATAAGTACTATAAGAAGACGATCAAAGATTAATTTAGGTCAAATTAAAACCACCAAGTCCTCTTAACGTAAATAAGAGAAAGATAAAGAATTGCGATGGATATACGGTGAATGAATCAGGGAAAGAAATGAGTATTTTTAATACAATTATTTGACTTGAAAATCAATCATGTTGGATGTCCGCAGTTCTTCATTTAAGTAGCCCTCGATGTCTAAGATTAGATTTTTGCGATATCGTATTATATTTAGTCCAGGCATGTATAGCGAGTGGAAGAGTATCAACATAAAATCGCTCGAATTTGTAGCTATGTATTATGGGTGCTGGATACAAACGGAGAATACTTTATGCAAAAACAGTTTTATTTACTTATTAACGGGGACGATATTGGATGAACTCAGTAAGAGGTAATCATTGGCACTCGAAACAACCTTGTGAGGTTTCAAAAATGAGATCATAGAGTATCTACTTAACTTAAACTTTGTCATCTCTCGAAATCGACTAACTTTTACGACTTTGGAAGATTATTCTCCAACTTGATATTCCGTTCCCCCTCGCAACGTATTTCTAAACCCAAATGACTTTCTCAAGTCATTTCACTGGTGGTTATAAAAGAGGAAAGTCACAAAGTTTTCGTGTCAACACATACAATGTAAATGAATCTGCTGACATATGCATCCTCATTAAACATGTATTAAGATACTAACTATTTGCTCTTCGAAATTGTGCGTAATACAAAAACATCTGACTGTGAATCTCATCACGCTCATTGCACTTCAAAAAATGCCAAATTTCCGAATGCCTCATTGCTTTATCGCAAATATTATGTTACACGATATCTTCTTGGAAGGTTCCTGAAACTTTTGCAAACATGTGATTGAAAACGTCTTTTTTGATGCATTTGTTTGTTTTCAATTTGAATGTCCTGAAAAAAACATCGACCCGCCCTAAGTGATAGGGAAAAAAAATTCCAGTAGAAAGAAAGAAAAAAGGTAGCATTTTCTCTGAATATGTCCTCTTTCGGGGAAGGACTCCTCGTTTGTTTTGTAACGAGGTCAATCTCACGAATTGCTTCGTCGAGATACCTCCCCCTCACCACTTGGGCAAAGTAGAAAAGGAAGAGGGGGATTTTGATTCTTCCCCTTTTCTTCGTTTTCCTTTGTTTTTCCTCATTTTCGAAACTTGTCAAGAAGGCGGGAGTTCTCTCTTCTCCTCATTATCCGCCCCGCGTTCTTTTTTCTTTTCCTCAAGGTTACGCCAGAGGGCGAAGGGCTTGGGGAAAAGGCGTACCAAGTTTTAGAGGGAGTCTTTTTCGGCATCGGAGATGTTATTTTTTTCTCTCTCGAAAATAGAGGCTCTGGTGCACAAAAAAATTAAAATTGTTTCGACGGGGAAAGGTTTCCATTAGCATGTTCAAGTTAAAAATCGAGCTCTTGTGTTTTTTCCTCTTATCTCTTTTCCCTCCTTTTTGATAGCCTCTGCATTTCTACTAATAGCTTTCTTGGCGCGATAAGGCATTATCTTATGCATATATATATATATATATATATATATATATATATATATATATATATATATATATATGCATAAGAGAATGCCTTATCATACAACTTATAGACATAAGTTGCATGATAATGGAAGGATGGATGATTGGGATCGAATGATAACGGATTCAAAAGTAAAAATTTGGCTTTTATTTAACTTGTCAATAGATATGAGTTTGCTAATGTTAATAATGCTTAATGAAAATATCAATTTCGGAAAAATTATATTCCCCTGGAAAAATTAGAATGTTCCCGTTATTAGCACGTTCCTTGGGCCTAGAAAATATTTTTTTAATCGACAAATGGTCTAACTTCAGTTCAAATGCATAATAAATCCCCATTCATTGAATTTATTTCCATCGATCAAGGTAACATCATGGATTCGTTTGATGCTAATAAGAAGCAGTTTAATTTTATTTTACAATTTCAAGAAAGAAATAAGGATATATATTTTCCCATGTCATGTATTTTTTTAGTTATCCTTTTCAATTGGTTATGAATGAAAATATTTCCAGATGCATGAGCATATTTACATCTAGGAATAAATTTTATGCGTTATTATACCTCTTGATAGCTTTGTCCAAAACTGTGAACCAATGAAGAAGTAAGGCTTTCACGAAAAAAGTTTTAAAATTATGATATTTGATTCCATTTTCATTTACACGTGGTTGCGGTGCAAAAACAATTCTGAGCGAAAGCAATATTTTAACATGAGAAGGCTAACATGCTTAAGGCTAGCATGCATCCTTATCATACTTGTATATAGAATTCCTTCTAACGTATTATATTATTTTAAAATGTTAAACAGGGAGGAATTTTTTTCTTAAATACTAGAGGCAACTATAACAGCTATTTCGTTTTTCGAATGTCTCGAATGGAATGTGATGAAAAACTAAAAGAAGAAGTATTCATTACGCACGATGCATCAAATATCCTACGGTAGGATTACAACAGATTGCCGCAGATGAGACAGGTTGTCAGGTGAAAAAAGAGTCCCGAGTGAATATGATGAAATATTTTGATTTCCGTAACGTTGTGGTTTTCGGTAAGCAATTATATCATACGTACTCTCCTCTATTCATTTATATTTTAATTCACCATCTTTTTGATTTCGAAAATAAATATTTTATCTGTAAACTAATAACAAGCTCTTTCAAATTTGAGGCTGATTAGAATAGAGACAGACTGAAATATTATGTTAAAGATGATTGGAGTATCTTAAATAATCCAGCTCTTGGAAAACTAGTTTTTTCCTTTTTTAGAGCACGCGAGCAAGCGCCAGACTGCTGAGTACCCTTAACGACTAATTACGTGTCAGCTAGCATTTTAATCCTGAGGTGATTTGCTTCCCATCCGCGAAAGGACCTTGTCCCAGTATAGAAAGACAGAGAGAGGGAGAGAGATTTCTGTAGCTAAAGAACCGAGGTAGTTTCGACCTCTTTATAGAGCTGAATGGTGAGTTTCTGCTTTTGAAGGGAGCATATTTTACGGAATTAATTTTGTCCTGTTGCATCATCCCCTTCCAATTGAAGACGACGGGTCGAGCTCTAATGAAACTAATTCTGTCCTCTCCTCGCGACCTTCTGCTTCTTCCACCCCCTCCTCCTCGCCGTCCCATTCCCCCCTCCCTTCCCTTAACACCCAATCTCCAACGCACTCCCATCTTCCTCTGCATTGTCCTCCCTTCGCTGCTGTTTCCGTTTACCCCTGGCCTTGATCCCCCCCACAACCTTCTTCTCCAACCCTTTTCTCATTCCTCATTCCGCCATTCTTCGTCCCTTTCCTTTCAATCCTGCGAAAATCCATCCTCGAGCCATCCTTGATAGGAAGTATCCTTCCAAGAGGGAGGATAATTGCAGGACAAGTTTCTCGGGAGGGGTGGAAGAAACGATGAAAGCTAAGAGGAGTTTAAGGGGGCAATTGCGGATTCTTTAAGAAAAGGAGGTTTTGAAGAGAGGTGAGCGGAAAATGTAGCGGGATCTTGAGAAAAAAAAGGATGCAATTAAATTACGATATTCGGAAAAAATATGCATCGCCATACATTTCCACATTATTTACGGTTGAACATTATTTGATGGACGATTAATCAGTAATAATTCCTCGACTATCACAATATTTAGATGAAAAATTTCAACATGGGACGGAAATGTTTCACAAGTGTATAGTGTATCCTTATTTTTCCAAATTTGTGATTGGTAACTCTCATACAAGAGTATTTTTTCCTTGAATCGGAAGAAATTTAAGATAATAAAATAATCTTATAGCAGCAAATAGATTTCCTTTTATATGTTTGTAGATAATTGTGTTCACTTTGAACTTCAAAATGGAATACATTGTCAATAATCAATGATGTTTTTTTTATTTTATTCTATGGTAAATTTATAATTTTTCGCTATTATTATTTCTACAACACTTTATTTGATCCATTTATTACATACATTACGTCTGTGTGGCTTACATATGTACATACAGACGATAATGACAAGTTGAAACAGCTGTCAACATACTATGTAGTATGTTTTGTAGAAATAAAGTTCGATTATAAAATGTATATATATATATATAAATAAAGTTTCAACTCCGTGTTTGAAATCTTATAAATTAATCGCTATTTTTCTTGATTTTGCATTATGTTGTAACTACGAATTTCACTTAATGGCATTTAGATCGTGGTATAATATCCCGGAAGCAATCCGAGACAGCATTATATTTCAGTGAAAACTACACTCGCTTTCTCAATACTCCAAAATGGAAAAAAAGTCTTTAAGGAGAATACTCCCTCGCTACATTTTAGAGGAGATATTTCTCCTCTTAAAAATTTATGTGGAATCATTCCCTATAAGAATTTCGCTCCTCGTATCTATCGTTAGTCATTGGTGCTTCAAAGTTTATACTTCCACTATCCATTGCGTCAAACATTGCTTCTAGAAAGTTTATTCTCTTGTCAGGACAAATACAAAAAATACACATGTATACGCATTTAATGCACAAGATACTGTTAAAAAATGCGAACTTATTGCCTTAAGGGTTTAAAAATAAGTGTTATAGGTGCGTTCTGAGAATCAATGCAAATAAGACAGGGTCTATAAGGTTTTCGAGAAATAAGGAGCCTCTGAGAAGACATTTGAGCATATGAGACACTTTAACTGTCTCAAAAGTGTTTTCGACCAATCGATGTAGTAAGGACATGACAAGATAAATTGCACAATAAAAAGAACCCAATAAAAGGATGAAGAAGTTGATGAAAGGGACGTTGAGTAATTTATTTATTTTCGTTTATGTTGTGCCACCAGTCGAGTGATAGCGGGAAAATAAATAATAAATCCTTTTCGCGTTAGCTTTTAAAATATCTACTCATTGTTCAACAAAAAGGGGCCGAACTATTTTCAGATGTTTTCTATCATTTCAATGAGATAAAAGCTGGTCTTAAAAACAATGTGCGACTTTTTTATGCATTGAAAAATATTTTTAGAACCATAAATATCAGCTCACTTAGGCATGTTGCTTAGGTTTACATGGTAAATTTTACTATAAAAACAGGGTACACTGAATATTTCCTCAGAAACAGGGGATTAGTATTTCAGCACACTCATTTTGTATTCTTCTAAATATTTTTCCAATGCAAAAGGCTAAACTTTCATGACAACAAGTCCCAGTTACGAAAGCGATTTTCTGAACATAGATCATCTTTTGAATCCTGTAATTCTTAGGATTTTTTTAACATGCGTATTATTCTCGGTTGGTTGGATTATTTATTAAGTATTTTACCTGCTTAAGAGTTTCTAGCAAACACAAGTATAAAGATGAGTATTCCAGTTGGTACTTTACTAATATTATGATAAATGCGTCAAAATCTAGGGTTTATGCATTCACTGAACATTTTGCTTGTTTAAAGTGCTGAATATTTTTTCAAAGACTTTTCTTATATAGGTATTATTCGTTAAAATGGAAGGCAATCATTTTGCTGCATGTATAGCTAAGTTTATAATGCATTGTTCATTGCTGGCAAGCTTGTGGTAGCCTGCTTATCCCTCACATAGCTCGCAAGCTATATTAAAGCAAGCGAGAGATACGTCGTGATAGCAACAGTAGTAGCTACTAGAGATTCCCAGACAAAAAAGATCAAGTGTTTCAAAAAAGAAATCAAATGCACACATTTAAATAATTGGTAGAATGTAAATTAAGCTTTTAAAAATAACTTTTATTTGTTTCATTTATGGGATCATTTCATTTAAGCTCTTTCTCCCTTAATAAAACATTGATTTTACTTTGTTTTAATTGCTCCAAGTTATATCCATGACAAAGATGTTACCAAATATAAATTTCAAATGAGTAAGATGTCGTGTTTCATGAACAGCTATTTCTGCACACCCCTCATTCACTTAAGCATCCATATTTAGACAGAGGAGATTTTTTGCGTTAACATTTTTCACTTTGTGTACTAGGCAGGAAAAGAGATTAAACTGTCGGTAATAGGAGAAAGGGGGTTGAATTAGGGCGCGCGATTAGTAATTCAAGACCGTGGGTTAGGATGGAGAGATACAAAGGTAAGAGGAAGATGGTGGTGGGAGAGGGATCGAGGGAAGTTGAAATTAGAGAACCAGTGACCACACCCTCTCTCTCTTCCCAAACAGTTTGGGTACCCATCTGGAAAGTTCGATGAGTCTCTCTTCTGTAGGTACCCACTCCCTTATCTTCGCTCGTCTACCACCTAAAAGGGACACAGCACGGCACCGGATAGCAGTGCCTTCAGCCGTTTCCTACGACTGTGATGACCAGGACCGCACCGGGCCATTTTGCATCGCGTGGGGGTCATTATCTAACTTCTGCACTCAAATACGTGTTTATCGGATATTGTACAAATTCAACGCGTACCCCGACCACCGAAACCTTCATTTTAAGCATTTCTTAGCAGAGTCATCAAATTTAAGTATCACATCATCCCTAGTACGTATTAGTCATCAGACCTCTTGTTATTCCTATTATCTCTCTTCATATATTACCTATTCCTTCCTATTTCCTGGCCACTATTTTCCTTATTGTTTTTCGAAAAACGAGTACTGAGTGTAGCTGGGAGAAACTCTAGCTGTGACATGCACACATGATAGGGGATGGAAACGTTTTAAGATGAAGAACTAGACAGAAGTAAATAAGCGTCAAATAAGTTGGAGATGGAGAGAAAATCGATGATAAAATACAAAATAAAGCAGAAAAAATGGATGATTGAGATTTCTTGTTGACCCAATCTGAAAGAAAACAGGAATGTACATAAGCGAAGAAGACGGAGGAAAAGAATAGGCGCGTAGGCATAGGCATGAAAGATCAAAGGGAAAGAATAAGAACTTTAAAAAGTATGCCAATTGAACATGCCAGGTGAAAGGGGTATGAAATAGCAAGGGAAATAGTTTTCACGTTCTTTCAAAAGCTACGTCACGTTACGTGCAAAACTAATGAAGATGGTTGAACTGAGAGTGATTTCATCATTTTTCTATAATTCTCTTTCAATTTCCTCCAAATATTATTCTTATGTTGATCTAAATAAGAATTTACAATTTTTTACGTTGAAATAAGCCACCACATAAGCAGGTATTTTAAGTCTTGTTTGGGGGAGAAATTTTCAATTCCATTGTAGCATTCCCACCTAATAAGAGAAACTGCCCGCTGCCTCCCAAGGATAAAAAATAAATGCACATTAAGAACACGCAAAAATGCACATTAAGTAAATGTTTTTTGAAAAGTTAAAAACTCGTACTTTTCCCGAAAATCCTTCATTTTGTAGCGAAAGAAGCAATTACTTGCCAAAGCAATACTCATTTTTGCATGTAAACTGTTATAATACTCGTACTAATGGCGATATTTTAGATTTTCCTAGATATTTTGCAGCACTATAGGCGCATATAGAAAATAATTCTTACATTTTTGACGAACTTTTTTTTCATATTCATCCAGAATGTTACGCATAATTTTCTGACGTCAAGTCAGTTTTCATTGGTCATGAAACGTCCGAAGCATCGGCGGACTCAAATGTTGCTCCGCGAGCACATTTGCGTCGAAGTGGGCTTCGTAATCACATTCTCGGAGACCAAGAGGCCCTTTTTATTCCTCGGGAAGGGAAAAAAATGTTCGATGGGAAAATATTGCTCACCTTCAAACGCGATACCCTCCGCTGCCCCCTCGTTCGTGAAGCCACTGCCGCTCCCCCCCAATGGCGACCGCTCTCTTCATGGATCAGTTCACGCGCGAACCAATCACTCATTCAGTCGGGAGTCGCATTCCTTCCCTTGAAACATGGTTTTCGATTAATCCCCCCCTTCCTTCCTTCCTTTTTTTTCATGCTTCAGGGGTTTCGTCGGTTCGTCAATTCCGTCTGGCGGATTCCGCAGCCGTCGAACCGACCACTCAATCAAAATGCCATTGTGCCGGATTCGCAGGTATCAACTTTCACCCGTCGACGGCGCCACAACACAAGGCGACCCCTCGACACCCCAACGCACGCCCGCGATCCGTCTGGGATTAATGAGGAAAAGAATCAAGCGTAAAAAAGAAACAAAAAACACTCGGGCGGCGCTGGATGAATTACGTCCGACTGCTGAAAATTTCATCCGCGCCGTGCTCTCGGGGACGAACGAAAACAACTCGAGTGGACATTACTCTTTGCGTTTCCTGCCATTTGTTCTTTTTAAATGTACCTCTAATACATACATATATCTTCAAAATAGAACGCTCTACGACGACGCAAAAATATATAAAAACACTTATATAGATTTTTAAAACACAGAAGTAAAAATAAAGGATGCTCACATCTAGTTGTGACGTTTCGGCCGTCATCGTCTGATGATGACGGCCGTCCCTTCGAAATGTCAAAACGCAAAATACATATGTTAGAGTCCTTTCTTTGTGTTTCGGCCCGGCAAGTCGAAAGATCCGTGGTTTAAGTCTCGGTTAAGGAAATATTTAATTGAAAAGGATAGAAAAACATCCGTATTTCAACTAGCACAAGACCAGTGGAGAAGGTGAATGAGTACGGAATTCAAACAGAAAAAGTTTCATGCCCATGACTTGAACGACGAACCTTTGACTTCCCTGGCCGATGACCTATCAATGGCCGAAACACTTCTATCTTCCCCAATGGCAATTTATTTTTTCTATTAATGTAATGTAATGTTTCTATTCTTTTTCCACGTACATTTACTGTGTACCATGCCGTTTCCGCGTACCAATAAAATTATTTGTGGAGCAACACTCTTTATTACCTTAAATGAAAATTTGAGTGCGCACGCAGAATACACAATTAACATAATTTCAAATAATAATATCACAAATTTTATCAGATGCACCGTATATAATAACGTTTGATGCAATTATTCTGCAAATATTACATCTATTTCACTTCGAAAAGCAATTATACTAATAGCAAACATTAAAACTTTAGATTTTTAAACATTTCATATCAAAAAGCTATTTCACTAGTGGCAAAAATTTAACTTTAAATCTTTAAAAATCTTCTGCAAAATGTTGGATCTAGTAGAGCGAAATGATTCCCGAATTTATTGTTTCTTATCGATTATTTGAGCGGTTTTTATGCTAACAATTCCGCGTAATGTTTTTTATGAACATCTACATAATTAGCATTGCTTCATTATAAAATGCGGATGAATAACCTTTGAGAAAATGCCTCTCTATTGTTTTTGCATTACGTATTGTTAAATTTAGTACATGATTTCAATGTATTCCTTCTCTTTCACGGAAAGCCTTTCTTTATGTTTCCAGATTCTTGAAGGAGATAAAATATTAAAAAAATAGTGTTTATCTTATATATTCGTTTTTTATAAAGAAGTAATGAGAAAAACCAACATATTTAAGCGGGTTTAATGCAAGGGTGCCATTACAATATTGATTGTAAATGGGCAACAGGAACATTAGAATTTTCTGCAAAATTAAAAGAAATAGATTGGCATATGAGATGCGAGAGAAGATAAGGGAACATCAGAGATACCGTTTTGGGGTGAAACAATCCCGTAGGGGATCAAATTTTAACCTTAGGAAAAAAAATGAAAAGATACACGCCAAAACTCAGGAAGAGCTTCTGATATTTGTAGATTTTAAAAAAGGCCTATGATTCTGTAACTATTAATCAAATTTGGAGAGAAATGAAACAGAATAATATTGGATCTCAACTAACATTATTTTATTAAGTATAGGTTTTAATAGCCTCCAGATGAATTTCAGAGAGAGGAGAAGCTCTTTGCTTCGTTTCGAACATCTGAAGGACTTAGAAAAGGGCGTAGTACGTCCCCCACCCTTTTAAAAATATATTTCCGGAGTGTGCTAATGTAACGGGATCGATCAAGTGGAGGAATCAGCATCCCCTTAAGACATGGAATAATATACTCTCTATTGTTTGTAGATGACCTTGCATTGCCTGCTCAAAGCCGGAAGAATGTTAAATTTAAGAGAAGAAAGTTATTGAAAGCTTCTGGAGGAGGACGAATTCGAGTAAACATGAAGAAAACAGAATATCTTATAGTTGGAGGAGATGGGAAAAATATTAACCTGCCCCAAGGAACCATCAAGACAATAAAACAGTTAAAATATGTATGTTAAATTAATCACGAATCCGCGAGATGTGAATATAGAGTACTTTAGGCTTCAGGAGCAATTACAATTAAATGGTTTCCTATGGAACAGAGTCATATCTTAGGGAACCAAGAATAAAACGCAAAAAGAGAGCTTACTTACTTATGGGGCTGAGAAATGGACCTCGAGTGAATGACTAAAAACTACGAGCTGTGGAGATGAACTTATACTGTACTGTGATACTATACAGGAGCTGTTTCTGACCAACTTACTTGTTTATAAGTTATAATTGGAAAAAAGATGAAGATATTGGATAAGTAATGAGCATAAATGGATCATTTGCACAAAGATAAAGACACTAGTTTTCCAATGATGTGACCAATGGTCGTAGAATGACCGAGGAAAGATGGGCAAGAGCTGTGGAAAAATTGCCATCGTCAGGAAGAAACGGTAGAATCTCAATAATCGGGATACTAGGCTATTAAAGCGGCGATTGCAGCAACCAAGGAGTCTAAAAGATGGTGTTATAAGGCGCAACCACCGAAAAGAGGAAAGTAAGACATTAAGTAATTGGAGGAGGTCTGCGTTTCGTAGTTAGTGTAAGATATGAAATTTGATGTCTTGATGTTCCACTACACTCTTCGATATCTAAAATAGTTATTAGTATATAGTTCAACTTTGGGGAAATTCCGCTCATAATAATGTAGGGGGAACTATGCAAGCTTACAATGCAACTATAGTGTAATAATCATTCAACTTGAGCGGGATCCGGTCCCAGATCCCTCGATGTCCGACCGAGAAGCTATTAGTGTTTAAGAGGACGCCTCGATTGCATAACTGGCTAAAGCAGTCGGCCAGATATCGAGGGATCCGGGTTCGAATCCCGATCAAGGCGAATTATGTTTAAACTCTGAAATTGTTGCATTGTAATGCACACTTGGCGAATGACTCCGTTAAAAGGTACATTTGAGGCATCTTCCGCAGTTTCTTGGAATTTTACAAGCTTAGTAAACAAATAAAATTACCTCTTTCCTGTCTAAGCAAAATTAATGTGTACGGAGGCATGAAACAGTCTGCTGTCTCGGCAAACGACGCATTCAAGCATTCTGCCTTTTAAACTTTGGATTATTAAGTTTTATCTCTTTTTTCCCACATTATTTCTGTATTTCATATTACCTTGAGCATTATTACTGCATTTCAAAGGAAGAATCACCCAAGCAAGACACGCACCATAGATCGTAAGAAGGGAGAAAATATTTTTCAGGATCCCTTAATGGCTTTCCATGGAACGCGGGTCGAGAGAGCAGTAATAAGTTCCCATCGGAAGAGATTGCGAGCGTGATTCCTCCACAAAAATCCCGCGCAGCTAGGAACCCGTCCCGTCATTCCGTGCGGCAGGCTAGACTGACGGGCAAAGAGAGGTTCGTTGCGATTTCCCAAACCCCCGATAGAAAGACTACGGCAACAGAGCAAGAAAGAGAAAGAAAGAGGGGAATCGGGAAGGGGTTGACATTTTGAAAAATGAAAAAGATTCGGTCTCGTGTGGGAAGACTGAGAGAAAGAGAGAGAAGGAGAGTAAAACGGGAAGATGGGAAAGCAAGGATGGAGTCCTTGAGAGACTTGCTCGTCATACTTGGGGCCGGAGGGGCGCCGGAGATGGGAAGAAAAGATGTATTTGAGGGAGATGAAAGAATTAGACGGGTCGAGGAAAAGGATGCGCTCTGTGGGGTGCGGTGTGGAGGGTTGAAGGAGGAGTCTTGTGCGTGGTGGAACGCGGGATCGAGAATAGCGAAGATCAATGAGGTTTGGGAATATTAAAGAAAAAATATATTACTTACTCTCGCACTTCCCGTATAGCAATTCCCTGCCGCCCAGGTCTTCCATCACTGTTTAATTACTCTCATTTTCAATTTCGTGACGTAAATCGAAGGTCTCTTTCGTCCTGCTATTGCTACTAGTTTCTGCCTGAATCCTCTCGCCTCTCACTAAATGTTTAATGAAACGTCCAAATTGATTGAAACTTTATGGTAATAATCGTGAAGTACAGCGTTAGTTTCATTATCGTAAGTGTAAAGAGCACTCCGAGGATATTGCACAAATAAAAATATAATTTTCCGTGATCATTTACATGTATACGCCAAAACCCTTCTCCTTCTATTTATGCAGCGCACGATTTAAATTCTTGAAATTCTGTTTATTCCGTGGATTCAGCGGAGTATCAGAATAACAATTCACTTCCAGAAAGTATTTGTTTGTTCGAGTATGCACTGCCAACTAATGAAGCATAAGTTTGTTTTTAGCCTGCACTTCTCCCTGAGCCGCCTACAAATAACTTCCTATAATATTATGGATCAGGGAATTACTTTGTGTATGGTTCAAATGTTTTCCTTGGAAATATTAAACCATAATTAATCACTTTAAATTGATTTTCGAATGCATTAATGTCTATATGATAACATGTACCTTTAAATTCGTTCCCTAACGTAATCATATTATTGGCATCGTATCCTGTAGGAGCAGCGCAAATTTTGCTTTTCTGTGCCATTCCCGCTTAAAACTTTACCGCCATTACACCTTACATTAACCAAATGACGAATATATTTTGCTTGACTCTGTGCCCATGAATATTATGACAACAAGAGTAGAATTTTAAGCCGCATTGGTACTGACACGTCAACGTTTAACACTGGAAAAATACATTATTTTTCCATCATTGGATAAAATCGTTCAGTAATAAATATGAATTTGGAAACGATTTTATTATTTTAGAGCTTTATTCGTAATTCTTGTTTATCATTAATCATGTTTCTGTCATGATATATGTAAAATCATAAAACAATTAAACTAAAAGTTTATTATTTATTAGATTTACTCGTATGATAACTAAATCGCGGGCTGATTTAAAATTTATTGAAATTCAAATTGGAAATTTGTTTGAATGCTCGATAATAATTGTCGTAGAATCCGGGACGTTGATTACAACCGCGGATTATGAATAAAATATATAATGTTGATTTGAAAAACTATCTTATTGCTCTCATGGAACCCATCTCTCTTCCCATTTCTCCCTTTTATCTATTCCTCCTCCTCCTTCGAAAGATCGCTCAGTCGCCAGATGGTGCTCTCCAAGTCGAAAGCCTGGCAACAGCGGAAAAATTCAATTTTATTAATTTTGGCAGTTTCCAAATTAGTCACGACATCACTAAAAGTTTCATGGAATACGCAGATTGAAAAATAAAATGAAACGGACCCAAAAAACAAATGTCCGAAATCTAGAAGCAGAGAAAAATTAGATGGATCTTCATCAGGCTTCTAATCAAAATTCAAATAGTCATGAAAGAAGTGCGTTAATCTTTAATCGAATCTCTAAAGAGGAAAAGTGCCCGGGGAAACTTTGACAAAACATGAGACCGGCATTCCATCAGAAGAGAATTAATATTTAATTAAGCCCCGAGGAGATTAATTTCAATCGCTGGTTCTTTCAGTGGCGGATACTGCATATTTACTCCTTTAAGTCCCTTTAATGAAGTTATGCCTTCCAATGGAACTAGGCATCCGATGTAGTTTGTTAATGCATGGTGTATATCTACATACATGTAATATATTTCTTCATTTTATTGGAATGAATACATTAAATTTTGCCAATGTCAAATTCCTACCAAAAAAAATGAAATTTTTAAAGAATTTAATGTCTTACATGGAATAATAATATTTCTATTCACTTTGCTGTAATTGTAATTAACTATGTCAATTAGTGTCTCTCTAATCACTGTCCATCTTTCGCACTTCTTAGATGTCTCTTAAACTTGTACGGCGGTGTTCCATACTTCTCTCGACGCAATATACGTAGTCTTGCACAAATTTACCAGCTATTACTGGACCAATTATTACTATTGCATTGCATGATTAGCTTTTGCCATTACTTAGTAATTGACATTTAGCATTAAAATCCAAGTGAAGATGATAAGGTAGGATCATCTTAGAAGTTTCTGGCAATCTTGGACTTCTGGACATCAGTCAAGTTCTCCTAACCATTACATTTACATGGTAGACATTTTTAATGAACTCAAAGTTGCATTCAACTCAACGCTAATTATATAGCCTGTAATTTCAGTTCTTAAATAAAATTTGGAGATATATTTGATGATTAACCACTTATTTATTTGGCTTGTTTTCACTAGATTAATGGTTGCCGTAGAAAATAGTTGCTCAAGAAATAATTTCTTGAGGTTCATATCAATTATCTGAAATTAAAGGAAACGTCCTATCGCGGCAATTATAATTTCACTCAAGTTCATGGATCAACGAAAGGTATTCAGCAGCCATACATGTTTATGAATATTTGACTAATTGAGGATACAAGAAAGCTCTGATGACGGAACAAAATAATCGCAATATGGGTCAGTTTCTCCGATGGTTCAAAAACTTAATATTTTAAAGGGAAAAGAGACGCTTGAACAATAGACATTTCAGCCTAGCTTATCGGTCGTAGATGGATGGATTTTCAGATGAGATCGTCGAGGAGCAATGCGGAAAAATACCTGGCTCAAGAGAAATGCTAACGATGCATCAGAAAAGGTGTAAAGCCTTGCATAGCAGGGGAACCTAAAGTTAGGAAAAAAGCTTAAACATTTGCATTTAAGAACATTTGGATATGAGCGGATGACGTGTACGCTCATATCGCACGCGAAATTGTTGACTTTATTTACGTTTGTCAAATATATCAGGAGAAGAAATATTCATTTCAATCAGTCTGATGGCATTTCATAAAGTTATCCCTGTTTAAGTGTGCATAACAGCGGAAAAAGCCGACGAAATTAGTGATTTATAATTAAATATGTCTCTAAATTTCATTAAAGAACTTAGATTACAGGCACCTGTAATCAACGTTAAGTTGTATTTTAAGTTCATTAAAAATATGTACCATGTAAAAAAGCAACGTGTGGGAGAACTTGGTTGATGTCCAGAAGAAGGCTTAGATTACAACGAATTTCTAAGATGATCCTAGCTTCTTATCCCTACTGGAATTCTTATGCTAAATGCTAATTATTTGGCAATGCCGAATGCTAAATATTCAATGTAATAGAGATGAACTACCTGTCAAATTATATGATGCACTTGTATTATCAAAATGTATACAAAAATTGAGAGATGGTAATAAGGGCGTGTGGTCAAGGATTTAAAAATATTTGTTCATTCAATGACGTGATGAGCGTGAAAGTTTTTAGGATCTTCAAATGTCAGTCTCTCAAAAATCATGTCTCTTTGAATGGTTATTTGTTCCCAACTGTGTAATCCGGTTGTTTGGTCCAATCTGTTTGCATTTGGAATATTTTATTCATTACATTTCGTATAGAAAAGTAGCATATTTACATGCTCGAGGTATTTTGAAATTTATCAAGCTCTTTTATATAAGTGAAGTTATTTTCTCTAGCTCTGGGTCATTTGATTAGGTTATATATGGTTTTACTGTATATTCCAATACTTTCTAAAATAGTTCACTACTTTTTGATAAGTATTCTTAAAATACTAAAATAAGCCTGGGATCCAGTTTTTGTATTTAGGCAAGGTTGAACCTTCTCAACTTAGAAAATAAATCTCACGTTCTCACACCAAAAGTATCTCAATATTTATGTACAATCCGAGTATCTCTGCGCCTCAATGAATATCTTCCAAACGCTCTCTATATTCTGAGGCCAATCTATTAAGTAGGGGGTTTTCAAGCGTGCGATGAATTGGGTTAGAAAATCATAACATTGAAAATCTTGTCCCCTTCCCTAAATGTTTTGCAACTTCCCCCGAATTTTCACCATTTCTAAAACCAATTTCATAGACCATACTCAAGAAAAAAATTTTTGTCCAAATAATTGCCGCAAAATCGTAACCGTTTACGCAATTATAAAATATTTAACAATGACCAGGAATTCTGAAATACATGATAGCCAAATTTAAGGTAGAAGAATATTCATATTTAAGCATGTTTAATTGCTGTATGCTATTGGTGGTTATGTGATTGGTGATTGGATCATTCTGGAGAGCAATATTCAAAAGAAGAAGCTGACATAAGTGTCGAAAAATGACGGGTATATATAACAATTTCTTCTAAAGAATTCTGAAACGATCGGAGAGTCTTCATTGATCTCATGACATCGAGATCCAATCGCACAGAGAATGTTTTGCTTTGGCAACTAATCCATGTTAAGCACTTACAGAGATGGCTATCGGTAATAATTACACCGCACTTTTGTTTGACTTGAAGGAGCGCTTGGTTCTGGCTTTCGTTTGCGATGCGGTAATATTACCTTTCAGTTCAAAAGATACTGGCACTCTCAGTTAATGACAAGGCACCATTTTATTCGTCGTCACACTTTAGTTTCTCATCTCATCTGCATCTACGGAATATCACGCCAGGCGCCGCCAGGGCGTGTGGCGGGTGGTGTTTGGTTACCAAACGTAAGGAACAAAACCACATGCAAAATCAACACTTACTTGCAAAACTACCCCCACAGTGGCACGTATACTCATATCATCTAACAAATAATACACCATATCATCACCATAGGATGCAGTTAGAAATTTATCCAATGACCTGCAAGATAGAGTTTGACGAGTTAGAAGGCGAAATTCCAAGACCAAAAGGACATAGAACGTACAACGGTCTCCTCCCCTATTTTACGACACGCTGAATAACGTGATTATTTGATTCATAGTACCATACCTAATTAAAGGTGAATTTTTGACGATTCCTGTCGGTTTTTTATTTCTAATTGTCGTGAGAGCTAATTTGAGGATAGCGTTATCAATTTCTATTTAGATTACAAATAAATATTGTGGTATTTTGCAATCTTTGTCAGATTTTATGTAGACAGACAGATTGGTCAACAGAATGAACCTTTCTTCAATACCACAATAGTTTCAACCCTCTTCATTTTGTCCAACAAACCTATCATTCGTCTCCCAACTTTTTCTCACTCGCTCTGTCGCAATCATTAATTACAGTTTTTTCAATTCTATTCCCAATATTCTCACTCAATACCTCTGTCATTAATTCTATCCTACTTTTGAGGTCATAACTACAAATGTCCCGTAAAAATAAACTTTTGTTAAAAGCGCTCGTTTTGAAGGGTTAAAGATTATGGGTATAGTATATTTAAATACGTCTATCCTCCTGAAGCAGGAGGATGGACGTAGATTGAAGGCTTTTGAAATGTGGGTGTGGAGAAGAATGGAGAAGGTGAAATGGACCGAAAGGAAAACAAATGAGGAAGTACTGGAGATGGTGGGGGAGGATAGGGGTTTGTTGAGAGAAATCCTATGGAGGCAGGAAAAATGGATGAAAAGCGTATTGAGCGGTAGTGGAATGTTGAAGAGGGTAATAGAGGGGAGAATGCTCGGCAAGCGAGGTAAGGGCAGGAACAGGATAGGGATGTTGGACGGGATGAAGGGAGGAAAGAAGTACACCGAGATGAAGAGGGACCTGATATACTATAGATTAGTTTGATAGGTAGGGAGTCACAAAATGTTTATTTGATAGCTGTGTCCATCCAAAAACCTACCTTAAACGGTAGATTACCTAATAATAATATATTTAAAATTAGGACTCAAGGGGTAGTAAAGATGATTGTTGTTAATTCAATATTTTGGTTATTTAATTAAGGATTTTATGTAGTTGTTAGGAATTTTTCAATATTAGGATTCTAGAGAATTTATGTATGGGTTCATAATTGCTTGAAAGGTTACGTTTATCATCGATCACTTCAGTAAAATGATCTATCATTGAAATAATTTTTGGTGAATCCACAGTGCAAACTGTTTGAAAAGGATGCACTTTGGTTTAATTAAAAAATTTATTCCTAATAGTTGGTTAACTAATTGAGGATGAAATTAAGAGGACAAAATTACCAATTAAAATTATGTCATTGCGTATTCGAGTGTGCGATTTACTCACTAAGTTACTCTTTGCTATGCTAATGGGTCTTCCGTTTACGAGAATATTCTCGTAAACCATAAGTTGTCACAACCACAATTGTTTCTATAGAGTCAGAACTTATGCCAAACAATTATTATGAAAATATTAGTACCTTTATCTAGAGTCAGCCACGATATTTTCTGAACTTGTTTACTAGATATATACTTGCGTACAATTTAAAACGTATTACGCAAAAGTTTGGCTACTAGTAACTGTTTGCATGACAAATGTCAACCTAATTGATCGGTGATCGCAAATTCCTCATATGTTATTATTACAAGTCATTTCATTGACCTCCAGGAGTCTAATAATGTAGCATGCGATTAGTATCCATCATTCAAGTGTTTTCACCGTCTCCTTTGATCGGGGTACAAGAAATGAAATTAGGCGCCATTGGGACTTGCCTGCTCCCTCCTCTCCCAACCCTTCATCCTCAAATTTTGCACGAAAGGGCTGAGAGGAGCGCGATGACGTTTTAACGGAGCAGGATCCCAAAAGATTGACGGCAGCAGATATGAGCTTTTTGAGAGAAAGGCAGCTGATACAGACATCCCCCTATCGGGAAAAAATCATCGTGGAAATAATGAGAGAACTTGGCGGGCCCATCGTGTAATTGATTTTCTTCGCGATTGCCGGGAGGAGAGAGGATGGCGAGAGGAGGGGGGGCCGAAGAGCAGGGGTTCGAGGGAGGGTGGGGGGGGGAGAGGTGGGAAAGGTGAACGCGCGGACGGGAATGGTATGGCAGATGTCGGCGCTCCGGATGGAAGAAGTCCGGGTGAGAGCCTCGCCGCCGCGGGTGATGCGGTTTGATCCGCCGATAGTTCTCTCGCAGCCGCCCACAGCGTCGTGGATTGGCGTGGAAACATATATTCTCATCAAACGTTGAGTAATTTATCCCCAGTCAAAATATTTCCCGGCGAGAAAATTCATTTCGGCCCAATGTTCACTTGAATGCTTCTCTTTTATGCTCTGTTACAGGAGATTCCCTGCCTTTCTATAGCGGCGCCGTCGTTTAATCACGCTAGTCACTCGCGTGACTCTATCGCTTCCGTTCAGACAGCAGAACGACTTTTGTGTGATATGCAACCTACCTGAGTTTTTGCTATTACGATGGATTTCCCATTTTCATGTTTTTCAAAAGTTTTCACGAAAAAGATACCACCATCTAATCACTTTAATCCACTTTAAGATTATGTAAGTAGGTTTAAGTTGGTCATTGCACGTAATTATTATTAAATAATCTATCGGTTAAGGTAGGTTTTGGATGAACACAACTATCGCATACATGTAAATATTTTGTTTCTCCTAACAAAGAAAAACCCAACATCCTACTCTGCAAAAAGTCCCTCCTTATCTCTGTGTACTTCCTTCCTCC